>CAUYON010130753.1:0-27964 GCA_963573935.1 Arctocebus calabarensis | reverse complement strand
TTCTTAGTAAAGCATCTCAAGAATGGAGAAGCATGAATCCCATGTACTCAAGTTTGATATGAGGACAATTAATGACAATTATTGACATGGTGGGGGTGAGGGAAGGGGAAAGCAGAGAGAGAAAGAATGAGGGAGGGGTGGGGAAAGGAAGAGCAGAGAGAGGGAAGGAGTGAGTGGGGTGGGGTCTTGGGGTCTTAGTTTGTGCCACACCTTTGGGGGCAAAACACGATTGTAAGAGGGACTTTACCCAACAAATGCAACCAGTGTAACATGGTTTCTTGTACCGTCAATGAATCCCCAACAATAAAAAAAAAAAAAAAAAAAAAAAGAATGTGCAATCTGGAAAGATCCCGGACTGACCTGGCCCTCTCTGTACAGGCTCAGCCCTGGTCCTCTGGTGTTTGAGGAGTGACCTAGAAGGAGAGGGACAAGCTTGCTCCTATTCAGTACTCAGTGGCCATTTTGAAATTACAGAAGGAGAACAGATGGAGAAGTAACCTTAAATGAATATTCATAAAAGGAAAATCAATTACCCACCTTCTGTGCCACCTGCCCTCTCAACTCAGCCTGCAGCTGTGAGAAGCAGGGGGGCATGTACCAAAATGCCGGGCTTCACCTCGAGGGCAATCACAGAGGCCAAGAGTCCAATGCTAAGCCTAGAATTTTGGCACACCTGACCTGAAAAAATAAAATATTTTTTATCTGTGACCTTTAAAATAAGAACCAAAGCCATAGAATGATGGCATGGGTGTAGAAAGAGCAAAGCCTTCCAAGTAAGGCTGATGTGGACCTAAATCCCAGTACTGACCCTTCTCAGCTCCTGCTCCTTAACTCAGATTAAACTGGTACCCAAGCTCTGAGCCTCATTATCTCACCTGCAGCGTAGAGATCTTACACACCACACCTACCTGTCCTGGGCACAGGGACTAAATAAAATAATGAATATGAAGATACAAAGCGCCCAGCATGTCATGGTAGGAAGGAAAAAACACTAGTTCCTCCAGCTCCCAAGGATGCCATGTCATAGGGAAGAGACCAGATTTGTAAGCATCAAAACCATTTCAACTGACTGCACAGTGATGGGCAATGATACATGATTCCTAGATTCTTATGGTTCCAACCCAGGACTCTTCTAGGAGCCAATACACAGTTAAAGGATTTGATAATAAGATACAATGCTTCTTGAATATTTTTCAGTTGTCACAGCTCCCTTGTCTAGACACTTTATTTCTATATTCAGGGCTATAACAAGGCCAAGGCTACCAGGGCTTGCCTAGTGCTGAAAAATGTAGAGTTGTACTTTTTAAAGGCTTTTACAAAAATAGCAGAAATTAAAAAATAATAACAGCAGAAATGAATGAAAGAGGCGAGTTGGAGTCAAAACAGGGTCCCCCATCTACCCAAAGGCTTCATTCTGAGCTTAGGGACTGCAGCCACACACCCAGGTATCTCTACTTTCCTCCCCATCCCAGGGTTACCCTCCTAGCAGGAGGGGAAGGTACCAGTTCTATCTCTGCTCCCCAAGCCATTATTCCGGCCTATGCCAGATCTCCCTTCCCAACTTTCTCTCCAAGTCATCCCAAAAGTGGGACTCTGGCTTCCTATAATGAAAATTCCAGTTTTCAACTGAATTCCATTGTCAGGGGCTGGACAGGCATGGTAGTAAAACAGGCATCCTGTGCAAGAGAACTCTGAAGCAATGATGATATGCATCCAGGGTGTCATCTTTTTGTTCATCTTTTGCTTATTTTCCCGGTTTATGTTTGTTTCTGAGTGTGTGTTTGAAAAGGCAGACAGTGAAAGAATGAAAAGAAAGAATTTGTGCGATCGATCACCCCACCAGATAAACAACCTGGCCTCCTGATTTAATTGTGTAGAGAGAGAATTGAATTATTCTAATCAAGGGCTGTAGAACAGCTTTCCTTGGCCAAACCATAATCGGGAGTAAGTCATTGGATGCACCTGGGCCCCTTCCTGCCTTCCAGACAGCCAGGTGGCCACTGCCATCACCATCCCTTCGAATGAGGACAGATCATAAACAGCCCAGAGCCTGCTGGAAGCTGGGATTCTGCTTTCACTTCACAATTTCTCACCCTAGTCACAGGAAGTGGGACAAAGCCTGACTCTAGGTTGCATGAAACACACCTGTCTGTCCTCTCTCCCGCCCAGTCCATGACATTCGCACACATCCCTGTCAATGGTTACGGCTGCCCCTCAGTTCCCTGATTCACCTAGCCCTCCATAAATAAAGAATGACAACTCAGGAGAGAAAGAGAGGAAAAGAGAACTTCTAACCCATTCCCACTGCCTCCTGTAGTCAGAGGGCAAAAGCGCACATTCACCAGAAACTTCAAGTTGTCTGCGTAATAAGCTCCGCTCTGAAGTCACAAAACCTCATGTTTGAGAGTAGGAGCTCAGTGCAGACTTTCCTCTCAAACCTGGAGTTATGCAGGAGTGCCAGTGAAGTCAGGGCAGCCTGAAAGAGGAGGGGGAAGGAAGGAAGAGATAAAAAAAAGCAGGTGTTCAGAAACCCTGCTGATTCTGGTTGAGCAAATCTTTCCACAAGTTCAGGGCCCACAGCCTGCTTTTTTCCAGGGACTTTGAAAAAGAGCCCCACAGACAAAATGAACGTCCCTCCCTGCACCTAGCTCTCTGAAAGCCTCTTTTTGTTTTGGTGGGGCATAGGGACTGGGGCAGACAGACTCTCACTGGCTATACTGCCCTGCTGCCATCACTGCTCAAAGCAGCCTCAAACTGCTGGAATCAAGAGTTCCTCCTGCCTCAGGCTCCCCTGTAGCTGGGACTACAGACCTGCACCACACCCAGCTAATTTTTTTCTTTCCTAAAAACAAGCTCTTGCTCTTGCTCAGGCTGGTCTCTGACTTCTGAGCTCAAACGATCCTCCTACCTCAGTCTCCTAGAGTACTAGGATTACAGGTGCCAGCCACTCACACCTGCCCTACAAGCCTCTATCTTAGCCCCCTGAGCCCCTGCAGCCTGACCTCTGGACCTCACTTGTAACATAGATTTCCCACTCTTCCCGCTTTCTTTCTGCAAGGTCACATGGTACCCAGTCCCTTCCTAGCCTCCCACCTTTTGCTCTCAGGCCTGTGTGCCTATTGGCTCTGCTCACCTAATAAGTCCTAGTCTGTCACAGTCCCCAGCCCCACCGGTCAGAAACACCTGCTCAACCCAACTGGCTCAAAATCTTTTCTCTCCTTCTCAGAGGCCTTGATGAACAGCCCCCATTCAAAGCACAAAGTGGAATCCATGAGGCCACAGAGTTGTTATTTGTCATCACTGTCCCTTGTTATTCTATAACATTTTCCTGCTGTTATTATTCTATAGAATCACTGGGGGTGATTGAGACAAATTTTAAAAAAGCAAGCAAAGTCCTCACGCATCCTGCTCCGGAGATGCAGGGGCTTTGTGTGGCAGACAGAGCTGCCCCTGTGACCTGCAGGCTCAGGAACAGCGTTTATCAGCAGAGCCCCCCGCCCCCCATCCCCAGCTGGAATGTCAATGAGAGACTGGAGGATTATATAAGGGGAGGATGGATGTGCCCCCAGTGAGTAAGACACAGGTCAGCAAGTCACTCTGTCCAGCTCTAAATCTATGAGGTGTGACATCTTGGCAGATGTGGAGATCTCCCTTATTTTCTTTTTGATAGCAACTCTAGACATATTGCAGCCTGCGTCACTCTATATATCCAGGCCCTCACAGCACCACAGAATGCCTTTCCCCACACAATGGGGGCATTTTCCACCGCAGCCCACAGCCTAAAGCTGTGACAGAGCTGGCTTTCAGGCCCCAGCAGGAAGGTCCCTCAACCACAGCTGAGCAAAGCACTCACTTGTCTGCCCCAAAGGTTGGGGGAAAGTCAGGATCCTGCCATCCCTCCCTGCTGCCTGGTTGGGATGGTGAACAATCATCACACTGACACTCAGCTCCATAGGCCAGGGCCTGGGACTGTAAAAGTTCGGCTAGAAACCCCAACTTCCCCATGCCCCAACTGTCATTCCGAGGAAAGAGACTAAGGATAAAATTTTAAATCCCCTAACCCACACACAAAACCAGGCCCGGGGATCCCTCCCAAGATCCCTCCCAAGAGAACCAGAGACCTGGTTCTCTGCAGAGTGGCTCCAGATGACATTTACTGTACTAAAGGTATCTAGATAGCCCGAGGTGTTCTTTCCTGCTGCTGGATCCTTAACCTGTGATCTTCCATTCTCCTTTCCCAGTCCCCCCAGCCAACCTGCCTCCAGAGCTAGAATTCCCCATCTAGGGAAACTCCTCTCTGATTCTCACTGGCCGTGGCAATCTCACAATTGCTTTGGCATGCACCATTACCTCTGCCTGGATGCCCCTCTTTCCCTTCCTGCCTTTTGATACGACAAGAAGTTCCCACAGCCAGGCTCAGCAGCATGGCCCTCAGGCCCCCATTCCCAAGGCTCATTGACCATCCTCAGACTCCCCACTTGGCCAGTCCCTCTCTGAAAGGGTTTGCCACACTGTTGTACAATTATTTACTCACATTTATCTTTCCAGGAGATTAACATCCTTGAGGATAGACGTATTTTACTTTTTTGGCTTTATCTTAGTGGTCTCTGAGCCCCAGCCACTACAACAAGCATCTTAGATGAATTACATGCATTGACCAAGGCCACAGTCTCTCTACTGAATTCTTCGAATCTCTCCTGAGACCAGCATCATCCAACCAGAGGTACGGTCCTACCCTGCTTTTCTGAGCAGAGAGGGAAGTCACAGAGGATGTCCATCACCCCCCAGATGTTTTCTATGAAATCTCTCATTTTAGATGAGTTTCTAGGACAGATCACAGAAAGGAATCCTTTCTAAACTGCACTGTGAAGCCAAGCTTGGTGGCAAAACCCCTAGGAGTGTCAACAGCATGCTAGGAGAGTCAGAAGGGTAGAAATCTCCCTGTGCTACAGGAGGTCCTCCAATCCTGACCTCTTGTGAGTGGTGATGACCTCATCTTTCTGGCCACCAGGCTAAGGGCCCCAGTCCTGCAGCCAGCTCCATGAGCCTTAGACCAGACCGTTCCCCTTGAGGGTCGTTAGGCAGAAGCGCCTCTCACATAGAATGCTGAGGATAGTCAATCACAGATCAGCAGCATCTGTGAGGAACCTGCTCAGCCATTTTTACCCTGCTGGCTTCTGTTAGCAAAACTATTCTTTACTCAAACTTAGGAATGCATTTCATAACCTACCAGAGCTTCAACAGATAGAAAGGGAAACAATTTGATGAAAGAATCACTTAAAATGGAAGGATCATAGCATCCTTTAAGCATCAAGGCTGTAGCATCTGTTAATCCATCTGAATATCACCGTACTCCAGGCCCAAGGGCAGCTGGCTCTTCATCACAATCATCCTAGAATTTATGGGGCTTGGCCACCTGTCAAGCACTTCTCTTGGCAGAGATGGAGTCCTACAAGGTGGATGATCTTGACTGTATTCATAGGGAAGAAAAACTAAATAAAACTTGCACCTATCCCAGCCCGTACTTTTTCCTAGACATAGACCAGTCAGCACTGTCCATAGCCTCAGATTTTGCTGCCCAAATCTCTCTTGCTACTTCCCAGAACTTGCTTCTCTGGGAGGAATTGAAGCAAAAAATAAGAGTACAATGGTGAATGATTAAGCACATTTTAGATCTTTGTCTGATTTTATGCTCCCACATATAAATTGACACTAAGCAGAGATTCTTTGGCCAACTTGTATCTGCAGAGAAATTATCAGCAAAGCAAGGAAGAAAGAACCAGAACAGTGAAGCCAAAGAACAAATCACATCAGAAGAAGGCAGAGCCTCCCTAAGTCCATCTTTAGCCCCCAGAATTGAATTCTATGATCATCTCTTCTATTCAGCAGTTTTGGATCCTGCCATTTTGTGAAATAAGCCAATAATGCTTGCAAATGGATTTCACTCTGTAGGGGAAGGGGATTTGTGTGCAAACTTGGTCTTTCTAAAACTATTGATCAGGTAGGAAGAGCCACTGTAGGCACTTTTGCCCAATAAAATCCTGCCTAGAATCCCTCCTGAAAGTTTTAGATTTTAGTTTTTGGATTAGATTCAAGGACAATTCATCCTTTCATGCAGATGAGAATGTCAGACATCGGGGGCCGCACCTTAAAGGAGTAGAACACCAGCCCCATATGCCGGAGGTGGCGGGTTCAAACCCAGCCCCAGCAAAAACTGAAAAAAAAAAAAAATCGAGAATGTCAGACAGCAGCTCACCTTAACGTCTGTCCACTGAATCCAGAGTCACACTCAATCCTGCCATTAAGTCATGTGCAAAGCACAAGAGTATCTATTTGGAGGGGTGGAAGAATTGGAGGAAAGAGGCCTTGAAAATAAGGATAAAATAAATATTACCAAGACTTGGCCTCAAAATCTTCCTGTCCTCACTCCTACTTCTTTGTCCACCACCCCACCCCCTGTGCTCCTCTACTCTTAGTGATATCCCAGCACCTAGGAGAGTGCCAATCCCAATAGATTCATAAACCCAGGGGATCCCTCACCCATAGCCATTCTGGGAAGGTAGGAACCATGCTCTAGGCAAGACTCTGGACACGAATCCCACCTTCCTTGGGTCACTCTTGCCTGAGTCTAGCAATCCACACCACAGAAGGAGAATCAAGTGACAGAGAGCGACTGACACTCAGTCCCTGGAGGATGGAGAGGGAGCAAGTGGTAGGTGCCAGGAGGGAGCTATCACATGTTTCAGACTACAGGGATTGTGCTACATCTTTGTACAACTGTCCATATTTCACCCAATCTCTTCATATACACAACATCATGCTGAGGCAGACCCTTCAAACTAAATAGTAAGTCCACTGCCATGCGATCAGTCACATTTACTCATCCTTCAGTTGCAGGCTGCTTTCCACAGCCCCCTCTGCTCTCCCTTCATCTGCATTCCTGCATACCCATGCAACAGCCCATGTACACAATGGCACAGCCTTGGTCTTCACCTGGGTGACCATTGTTAAGTCCAACCATGAAGCTAGATCAAGCAGCATTACCAGGTCTTACTGTCAGAAGATCCTTGTGCCTTTATATGGGTTCAGCATAAGCTGTTATAACATAATCAAAATGAGTGAGACCCTCTTAGGCCCCTTTTCCTTCCCCAGATGCAAGTCCTCTGATGCACATCAGCACTGTCATCCTTGAGCTCTGACTTGCAGATGATCAAGCATTTTCATCTCTGTGGTGGCTCTTATTAATACAGATGCACAGATTGGCCTATTCATCAGCACACATGAAAAATTAGACACAGAGAAGGCAAAACATGATCATAGGCCAACGAGTTTGCAGGGCTTACATTTATCCAAATTATTTTGGCATTAATATTATGCAACAAAGTCTACAAAAGCAAAATGCAGAACTCTGGAAATGAGCAAAGTTAAACTAAGACCCAATGCTATAGTTACTTATGATTACCACTCATGCCTGAGTCTGCCTCCGGGAGAAGGAGACAGTGAGAGCAGGAGTTGGAGTGCACAAGCCAGGGAGAGGGTGCCTATAACAATGAGATGAAAATTGAGGTGAGGCCTTATGCACGTGAGTTTGTGTGATCAGGCTGCTGCCAGCAGATAGAAAGATCAGCAGGATCCTGACTTCACTGCCCAGCACTCAGTCTTCCAGCAAAACAACCTGGAGTCAAACCCCAGCTCACCCCTCATAAGCTGTGAAAATTGGGGGAAGTCATTTTTTCTCTCTGAGTCTTCATCCATAAACTTGGAGATGGCACCTCATGGCCATCTATCTGCCATGATGATTAACTGTGTGGGAACAAGTCCTGGGATGTGATACATGTTACACGTTTGTGATCATTGTCATCTGGACTTTGGTCCTCCTTCCTGGTCCCCTGTCTGGGTAAAGTCACACTCCTTTAGCACAGTCCTAGTCTGTTCAACTTCCATTCATTCATTCATTCATTCACTCAACCAATACCTATTGAGTGCACCTCGACCATATTCTCCTTGGCCTGGCCAAGCCCAAACTCTTTCAAGGCTCAGCCACCTCCTCCATAAAGCCTTCCTGATTATCCCCAGGGGACATGGTTCCCTCCTCCTCCTCAATTTATATTTTCTCTTCTATATCATTGGATAGTTTTTAATTCAAAGCATAGCTCAAAGATCCCTAAGTCTCAAAGAACCAGTGTCTGATGCATCTTCACATTTCCCATGGCAAAACCTCTCACATAGAGCACAAAGTCAACAAATAATGCAGAGAGAATAAAGGAGGACTTAGGATGGAAACTAGGGGAAAGTGGCCCTCTGGGCCTCTCACCAGAACCTGTTTTTAAAAGGTTCATAGCAGACTATTGACACAATTCCCTGAAACAACAATTTTGTACCTATTAAGCACAAAATAACAGAAATTTTTTTAAAAAGGAAAAAGACCCAGTTTCTTTAGTGCATAATCATGGAGAAAAAAGGACAGACCCATCTGTAACCCTGAACATCTGCTTCCCCATCCCTGCTCCAGGGTCAGGGGCAAGGTTGTTGAAGTCATCACGCCTTCCAAGAACCCAACTATAACCAGAGTCCCCCTGCAGCTCTGCTGGGGTCTTCATACCTTCCCACAGCTCGAAACCTTCTTTGCCCTCCCTAGAACTCTGACTCTCTCAGAACCTACCATCTCATCTCACACTTCCCCAACAGTCCCCAGAGTTAATGTCCCCATTTCCCTCTATCACCCATTCTCCACCCTCCTGCCACATCCACCAGAAGGCCCCTCCACCAGGCACGGTGGCTCGAGCCTGTTCTCCCAGAGGTGGGGGTAGCAGGAAGGAGAAGAGGGGAACTGCTTGAGGTCAGGCGTTCAAGGCTGCAGTGAGCTATCATGGCACCACTGGATGACAGCCTGGATGACAGAATGAAACCCTGTCTCTAAAATAAAGTAAAATTAAAAAAAAGAAAAGAAATAGAAGACCCAACTGTCTTCCCTCCAAAGCAGTGGTTCTCAATCTTCCTAATGCTGCATTGTATTTTCATTGTTAAAAAGGGATCACGACCCACAGGTTGAGAACCGCTGCTCCAAAGGCTCCCTTTCCCGTGCTCGGGATGCCCAACCCTGATTTTGACTTCCCCAATCTTGTTTTCTCACTCCAGCTTCTTCCACTCTGACCCTCCATAAGTTATTTCTCCTCCACTTTCCAGACCCTTTTCTGCTTGAGCAGTTTACTTAAACTCAACTACATAAAAATAAGATGATAACAATAATAATACTCATCTCTCAGATCTCACTTGTGAAAGAGCTTGCAAAGTAAAGGGATTAAAAATATAGTATTATATTCCTGAGAACAGAGATCACATATTTTTGTTCCTCTTTGGATCGTCCTCAATTTCCTGCATGGGTCAGGCTTATAACAGGTATTCAACAGAGAGGTAAACTTCAGATTAATGAGTAAGTCCCAGGAGGAATGCATAAAACCACCCACATTCATTTGACTTGTCAGATTATCTCTAAATTTGGCCTTAATACCTTCTTACTCTCAATCAAGTGAAAACATTCCTGCTGGACCTTCTCTCTCAGAAAAGAGTCTCTTAGGTTCAACTGTGACCCTACAGTGTAAAACAGAGTCCACCCCAAGCTCCTAACATCTCAGATGAGAGCTGAATGGCTGAATGCAGCTGAAGTGAAAGAATATCACCTGTTTGTTAAGGACTAAGATTACGACAGTCACAAAGCTTCACTTGTTAGATGCAGAACACTGTTTTTATGCTGTTATAGTATGTGTATTTGTTGGTTTCTTTATGCAGGTGTATAAATATTATTTGTTGTTAGAAATAATTTGTTACATTGACTTGCAGGTTTTGCTTGTCTGTGAACCCTGGCTCTCCAGAACCCTGATGAGCAGATTGTCACATGTACCCAGCCATCCTGCTTCCAACATTAAAGGATAAAAAGCCTTGCCCACCACACTCCTGCCCTCTTAAACTGCCATCCTATGCCTCACTTTCCTTCCCTTCAAACCCCTGTCACCACAACCTAGAATACTCCAATGCCTGCAGCCCCCAAGATAATCACCAATTCTGTCCCATGACCTAATAGCCAACTTTAGTGGCATTTACTTTAACTTTTCTACAACATCTCAACCTGCTAACCAGCCCCTCTTGTCTTGGTTCCCAAGTCAATATAGCACTGCCTTGCTCCCCAGTGCTCCTAACCCTCACCCACACCTGTGTCCCCAACTTCCTTGGTCCTGAGGGCTCACTCATGCTCTGGCTTCTGATGAGGACACAGCTCATCAGCTCAGGCCTCTCCCAGGACATGGGCTGGAATGTCACTTGAGTGTCCTGCAGCTCAATAGCTCTGCAACTGGGGTTAGTCATCAGCCTCCCAAACCAGCTTCTCCTCAACTCACATTCTCAGTCACAAGTGCTGTGTCTCTGTCCTTTCCCATCTCCCAAGTACTGACTGAGCCCCTCTCCATCCTGTGCAGGCACCTTGCAGGGGAAGGAGATGCAGCGGCCAGTGGGACAAAGCCACTTCCTCATGATCGGGACACTCCGACGATAAGCCAAAAACTAAACATAAAGTATAACATCGAGTGGTAATCAGTGCTATACACCGAACACAACAGGCTAAAGAGTGGCTCTTGTTTCCCACAGTGGTCAATATTCTGGGTCAAGACAAGCTCGCCCAGTAAGTGACTGTGGAGAGAGCTGAGTAGTGGAAGGTCTGCTCTGGAGCTGGTCAGAGTTTAGAGACCAGGAAGAGGATGAAAAGGCAGCCCTGGAAATGGGGAAGTGAGAGGACCATCTGGAGTGAGTATTTTAGAAGCAAACCAAGAAAGCATCTCATCTGCGGAGGAAAAGTCAGCTGTGTCCAGCCCTGGGGGATAAAACTGAGGATGGCCCATGGGGTTTGGCAACAGGGAGACTGCAGGGGACTAGACCAGGGTAGTTTCAATGGAGCAGGGGGAAGGAAACCAGGAGAGAATTGTGACAGACAGAGCAGAGACATCAAGGGCAGGCAGCCCTTCCCAGAAGCTTTGGTGGACAGAAAGAGCCAGAGTTCAAGTCTAATAGGAGGGTTTAAGTTAGGAGAGTCCATAGTTGTATACTGGTATGTGTAATTTAGTGGAAAAGGAAAATTTTCAATGCAGAGGAAAGAATAAGGTAACTGCATTATTCTTCTTTGGATAGAGAGCACTGGATTGGAAGGAGGGTTTAGGAACCAGTGCACCTGGGGAGAGTCAGACTGAGGTGGTCAGAGATAGTTCTCAATGCCTTCTCCCTCCCATCCCTAATCTCTTCTCTCTGATCCCTACCCTGGATATCTTAAAGCTTGAATCAATCACCAAATGTGGTTGTTTACTCACCTCATACTGATCCCTTCTATTGCTTGATTTTCATATTGAGCGGTGCCTGTGGCTCAGTGAGTAGGGTGCCGGCCCCATATACCGAGGGTGGTAGGTTCGAACCCGGCCAAACTGCTACAAAAAAAATAGCTGGACATTGTGGTGGGTGCCTGTAGTCCCAGCTCAGGAGGCTGAGGCAAAAGAATCATTTAAGCCCAGGAATTAGAGGTTGCTGTGAGCTCTGACACCACAGCACTCTACCAAGGGGGATAAAGTGAGACTCTGTGTCCAAAAAAACAAACAAAGAAAGAAAAAGATTTTCATCTTTGCTGCCATCACTCACAACTAAATTATCACAAATCTTCTTGCCTACAAAATATGATAAAGCATGTTTAATGTTTGAACCACAATCACACTGGGCCCCTATGTGCCTGGATGAGCAGGATGACTGATCTTTTTCCATAATTCTCTTCTGCAAATATACTTAAGTAAGGTGGCACTCACCTGTGAAGAAGCCACAGTGCTCCCCTGAGGCCTGTCCCCACCATCGCTGCCATCCCTGCTGCCTCCTGTCCCTTTTTCTTTTATCTTTTTTTTTTTTTTTTTTTGCCTCAGCCTCCCAAGTAGCTGGGACTACAGGTGCCCACTACAATGCCCAGCTACTTTTTTGTTGTTTTTGTTGCAGTTGTTGTTTAGCTAACCCAGGCTGGGTTCTAACCTGCCAGCCTATGGCTGGGACTGTAACCACTCTGCTATGGGCGCCGAGCCCTCCTGTCCCTTTTCTGTCTTGGAAAGGCAGAAGCTGGGGGTCTCTGGTGGAGCCCAAAGGATGAAGCAATGCAAAAACAAAGCAGTTGCCTTACTCACTGGGGTCCAGCTGGCACACATGCATGGAAGATTTCCTGGGGAGCTTGTACAAGCCAGGCCTGGAAGTGAGGTCCACGGCCAGACCCTGCAATATGTGCTCTAACAGTATTGTCAGGAAGAAAAAAGAGAAAACAGATTTTCTTTAAACAGTAATGACACATGAACGAACTTCTTATTAACCTGAGGTAATAAGAGTTATCTTTATAGGGAAAGGCAAAGGATAAGAGATTACAAATGCCACAAAGTTCTTAGCATGTTGCTTGGCGCAAACACAATGGGCAAATGACCGGCCTCCTAACTCTTCTCTCCTGCCTAGTCTCTCTTCTTGCCAATCCTCTCTGGCCTCTGTTTCCACTTTAATCTTTCTAAACATTCTACTTTTCTCAAATCATTGCCTATGCCCCACTTTATGTAGAAAACACTTGTCATTCCCCCATGACCTGCAGGAAAATGTCCAAATTCTAGAACCTAGCACTGAGGCTCTAACCCCCAACTTGAATGCTCTTCCAGCCCTGTTCCCGTCGGGAAATAGCTCTCTTCTCAGTCCACACCATGTGGGTACACTGCACTTATTAACTGTCCCATCTCTGGCTCCACCCAAATCTTACTCGTGTTTCAAAAACAAATTCATTTCCCGCATTTCTCCCTGAATCGCCACTAACCACCCCAGTGACCCTTCCTCAGTTGAAGTCCTGTAGCACATATCATTTCTTCTTATGGGACATCTGTGACACTTCTTCATGGCATTCATTAACTTCTATCTGTGTCTTCCTCCCACAGCTGTACTGTAACTCTCTAAGGGCAGGTACTATGAGGCTACCCTTCCTTTCATAACTCTACTTTATCTAGGATGGTCCATTTTATGGAAAAGATGATTAGATAAAAATGTTCATTGAGTAGTAGGGTACACTTACTTAGCTCTGAGCTTGAAGCCCAGGGACATTTTCAAGCCTCATATTTAGCAACAAGGTCATCCTTCAAAATGTCTGTGTCACAGCTACTTACAGCTACCTGACAGGGTGGTTGTGAATATTAAGGAAGATGATATACTTACGTAATGTAATATAGTAAGAACCTGAAACACAGTGTGCCCTCAACAAATGTTAGCTCCCTCCCGAGCCACCTGCTTGGAATTAATGACACAGAAAACAGGGCACAGACCTGTTCAGAGACAAAGCTGACAAAGGAACTTTATACCCCAAAGCTCAAAGATCTGATTCCAGGCATCTATTCTCCTTTGACAGGTAAGATGACTCTACAGGGGACTGAAATCAGAGTTATTTCAAGAGCCATTTCCACCCCCAAAGATTTGCCCTCAGCAGGTTGCTGGGGACTGCCCACCTCTTTGTCACTGTAGAAAACTGAGTGTCCACCCCTAAAGAGTCACTGGTCCAGGAAGCCCGATTTGGTAGCCCAGTGGTTAGGGCTCTGGGCAGTTCTAAACCAAATGCAGGAAGATGGGAGATGGCCCATGCCTGGACCAGTGGACTCACGACCCCCCCTCCACATGTTGGCAGATCATTAGCAGAGCCACCCTGGGGGACCCCCAGTTGAGTCCACACTATTAATAACATGATAAATATGTGCCCTTTGGGAGAAAAACAGCTCTGCCCCTACATGGATGAGTGCATGTGTATGCCTAGATGTTCTCAAAGCATCATCAATGACTGAACAAGAATTCATTGCACAATTTTTCCACAGCAGCCTCTGGACTGTTTATAACCTGATTTAAAAAAAAAAAAAAAAAAAAGACATGAAAAGAAAAAGGCAGCACCTCTGCTTCTCATGAGGCTGCTGAATTTCCTGCCCATCTGCTCTCTCAGACAAACCTGAGTCAACCTTCTGCCTCTATCACCCACACGCCAGAGACTTAAGGCCGGGATTGCCTTCATTTCCTCAGAGATACCTTGGTGTGATAATACTTGGCTTGCAGGTAGCTGTGAGCATTAAATAGAGGAAGCTAATATTCCCAGAGTGTGGTACCATGCTTACTGCTCCACCTCTGACAGCCATCATCCCCTTATTACAAGTCAAACTGAAGAGCAGGAGAATAAATTGTAACAATTTATCAAGCCCAGGTAGGAACCAAGTCTGGACAGTCACAAGCAAAAATGAAAATGCATGTGTCTGTTCTCAGGGCCTCTCTTGGGGCTCAATAGTTCCTCTGAGATTACTCACAGCCGGCAGGCTGGCTGGCCGACCACTTTATTTGCAAACTTTCTCAGTTTCTATCAACTTATTTGGAGCAGTTCATTTTCACATCTCCTAACTATTTTATGCATATCTCACAGAGGAGAGCCCTGAGGCATAAGTGCAAAGACATTTCCAAGGTTACAGAGCTCACTGGGGGTAGAGATGGGAGCAGGATTGTTGCATGCAAAGCCCCTTTCCTACCCTGTCCTCCTAGTTTTTCCAAAGCAGTGACCCATGGGGCCTCCCTCACAGTGGGAACTAGAGTGTGGAGAAGAATGGTGAGAGGACAGTGACTATACATCCCATCCAGTGACTCCAAATCTCCTTACAATGGGGGCAGAGAGTTCCCAGAGAGACTTGTGAGCCATGTGACTGGCCCCATCACCATAACAACGCTCCCATCCGGTGTGTCCCTTGCCTCAGGTCATCTCCATGCTGCTACCTTCTCATGTAGATAATAAAAGTAACCCCTTTCTTACTGAAAAAAACTGAAGCTTGCAAAGGTGCCATCATCACCTGGGTGTGCAGACTGGGTGGCGCATTATTCCTCTCTGGACGTGTCCTTACGGAGGGAACATCAGTGCCAGATCGCAGACATATGGCTGGGCCCAGCTGGTTCTCATTCTCTTCTGAGGCCAGGCCTGCCTGGTAGTTTCATTTAATTGAATATTTTGATTGATTTCTGTAAAAGAAGCCGGTAGGTAGTGAATGCCCTTTTCTTTAAGTTCAAGAAAGAAAATGTACCTGCCTTGGTAGTTTTTGCTTCACCGAGCTGCTGACTTATTTTAGGAACTAAATCTTCCCTGTTACTATATTTTTCACTCTGAAGCTTGTGTAACTCGAAGACTGACATTAACAACTTTTCTCGAGGACGAGAGCGTCTTCTCATGTGGTGGCGTAGCGCCACCTAGTGACCTCTCTCTGAAAAGCAGCCAAATTAAATAATCCTGGTAATCTCGACAAGACGTTTTGGGCTCTCAAGTTTTACACGCATTCTTCTCTTCTCACATAACAGAGTTTGCCTAGCAGTATTATCCTCATCTTATTTTTTAATATAAATAAGTGTAGACATAGGGCTCCATCAAAAAAGCTGAGTAAGTTTTCCACTCGCCAAGTCTATTTCATACTTCCCAGCTTCAGTGGCTGTCATTTATAAAAGATGAGCTAAGGAGAGAGGAGGCTAATGCAACCCCTATAGGTGCCCAAAGTACACGTGTGGAAAAAGAAAACCTTCCCGTGGGATCTGATGCAATCGTCTTGTCTTTATTTAGCCTTTCATATCAGCGTCTTTAAACTTTTGAGTGCAAGATTATCCTCGCAGCAATTCTAAGGAGAACAAATTCCTGTTCTGTTACTACCAACAGGTCAGCCCAGCAATTTACATGTGAAAGAGAAGGAAGGTCCTTCTCTTGTGGCCTCTGGGAGTAGAGATGGGGGTGTTCACATTGGCCCCTGCCTCACCAGGGCAAGAATCAGTAATTTTCTTCCTGTTACTATCCAATAGCTCTGACCTTGAAGTTCCCAATTCCTCGCAGATATCTAGAGCAGACTTTCTTGACCTTGGCACCACTGGGTCAGATAAGTCTTTGCTGTTGGGGAAGCTGTCTGCTGTGAACATCCAATTACTCTCCCTCCACCTATCCTTCCCACCCCCTTTTTAACAATCAAAATATCTGTAAATATTGCCAAATGTTCCCTGTGGGCACAAAATCACCCTGGTTAAGAACCACTTATGTAGACAGAAAATATACAGGAATATAAGAATAACAACAATAATTACTATTACTACTATAATTTAAAAAGTATAAATTCCCCCAGCAGCCTCAGGGATAAGGCACTGACCTCCTAAGAGGCACAAATTGTGCGCTGAGACTTTTATGGCCTTATCTTATTTAATCTTCAAGAAACTAGTCTGGGTTGACTCTCTAAATAAGCATTCACCTTACAGACAAAGAAACTGAATTCAGAGATGTTAAGTAACTTGGCTAAGGGCACATAGATGGCAGCAGCAGAGCTCCCATTTGAAATCAGGCTTTCCTGACTCTCAAAACCTGAGCCTGTCACCATCTCCAAATCCTGAGACCACAGGTCACAGCAAGTAGGTCTGGAAAAATTGTCATTCTCAACAATCCAGCGTTCTACTACTATTCAAGTGACATCTAGATTTAGATTTAAGGACATAAAGACTGTGGTTTATTATCTGTAAGGAAATCGATCCAAAGGGTGAGTGTTGTGGAGGTTTCACTGGAGGGCGATGGAGAAGGTCTGAGTTCAGACCCTGTGGAAAATAATTGACTATGTGACCTTGATTTGGGGTCAATTATTTAACCTTTTGAAGGATCTGTTTATTCATCCGAAGATAAAAATGTTTGTCAGAGCAAAGATTCTCGACCCTGGCTTCACCTTCAAATCACCTGGCTAGCTTTGAAAAAGGAATGTTTAGGCCCTGTCCCCAAACCAGACTCTCTGGGGCCCAGGCAATGGTATTTTTTAAAACCTTCAGGTAAGTCTAATGTACAGCCAGAATTGAGACTCATGAGGCTGGAACATTTGAGTTCTGTGTTTCTAATGTTGGTCCCGGCTTCCCTTAAATGAAAGGCCACCTTTACTCCTGTATGACCCACTGGGATCCACCCTGGGGGTTGACTAGTTTCTCTGTCTCATAAGCCTTGAAGCAGTTCCTGGAAATACATCACTGTCTCTACTGCCCCCCAGTCACTGAACTAACCATTTCCAGCTTCTCAGTCTATCACCATTTTACCACATTCTCCTGTGGCACACATAGATTGGAAACGCCTACCAAAAGGTGCCCAACGTGGAGGAAATGACAGAAGACAGCTGTATCAACGGAAAGACAATCTTCTTCCTGGCCTCGTTGAATGCTTGCCCTGTCTGATTTAACAAGGTTAGTTCTAATCCGTGGGTTTTCAAGAGGTGAGAGAATCTCCTCTTTCTGAACATGACTCACGGACTCCCCCTATTTCAGCTCCCAAGAGAAAAGGAGAATGTCTCACTGAGCAGAGGAAGGAGAGAAGTTTTGGAGATGCAAATGCAGCTCTGAGTCCCACCAGCCATGTTTTTCACCCCTTCCCATGCCTGCCACCACCCCATTTCTGTGAGCAACACTCCTACGACAGGAGCGCCTCGCCTTGCACACTAAGGCACAACTGATCATAAGTCATTCCTGTCCATTTATTCCTCTCCGGAAGCCAGGCTCTGTGCCAAGGGTTCACATGCATCGTTTCGTCTACTCTTCACAACTCTGTTCATGAGGCGGTATTATGGTAATCGTCATCAGAATCATATCATTCCCATTTTACAGACAAGGAAACTGAGTTGTCTGCAGTCACTGTTCCCCTTTCTCAGTTTTGGGCCCAACGATTCCACCAATTATCTGAATAGCATCTGTTTCCCTCACTAGTCCACAGGCTCTGCAAGGGCAGGGCCTACATCTGGCTTGTCTCACAGCTGGACCCCAACACTGGCAGGAGAAGAGCCAGAATTGAGACAGCAGTCAGCTGACCCTGGGGCCGGTGCCCTCAGCCTCTGCTCTCATGGAGGAAGAGTCTGTAAAGTAGAGAAGTAGGCTCCCGGGAAGTGGGCAGCCCCTCCGGGTGTGGATCAGGAGGGTACCAAAGAAAGTTTAAGGAGAAAGAGCAGTTGACAGTGTCAGGTGCTGCCAGCACACTAAGGTTGCATCCACACAGAGGCCACTGAGTAGGCTCCCAAGGGCCATTTCAGTGGAGCCGTGGGGCCAGGAGACAGGGCGGATAGAATGAGTGGGCAGTGAGGGACGGAGAAGATGCATGGGGACAACTCATGCTCCTTGAATTGAAGGAGGGACTTTATTTTATTGTATTGTATTTATTTATTTTAGAGACAGAGTCTCACTTTAGCACCCTTGGTAGAGTATCGTGGAGTCTCAGCTCACAGCAACCTCCAACTCCTGGGCTTAGGCGATTCTCTTGCCTCAGCCTCCCGAGTAGCTGGGACTACAGGGGCCCACCACAATGCCTGGCTATTTTTCTGTTTTTGCAGTTCAGCCGAAGCTGGGTTTGAACCCACCACCTTCGGTATATGGGGCCGGCCCCCTACTCGCTGAACCACAGGCACCACCATATTTTATTTTATTTTTTTCATGTTTTCTATGAGAGAGACTTGACCATGGTCAATGCTGATGGGGGAGGACCCAGTTGAACATGAGATACTGAAAGTCCAAGGGATAAAAAACACAACATGTACTGCAGGGCTGCCGAGAGGGCAGAGAGGCTGCCTTTGGGGACAAGTAAAGCTCCTTTCCCATAACTGGAGGGAAAGTCAGAGACTGGACCTAACCAGGCAGGTTGGGGTGGGCAGTCCAACAAGTGAGGCAAGGCCGCCCTATGCTTACCTCTATACACGGCATCCTGGATTTCCTCACAACCTCCCTGGGAGTGTATACCCCCCTTCTCCCCACTTCCTGGGTGAGGCACAGAAGCCTCAAAAGGGAGGCCACTTCCAGAGGCTGGAATGGGGGATAAAGTGCGGTTAGCTGATGGGCATGAACATGTCTATCCATTAGATAGAAGGAGTATATTCTGGTTTGATAGCACAGTAGGGTGACTATAGTTATCAATCATTTATTGTATATTTCAACATAGGTAGAAAAGAATTGAAATGTTCCTCACACACACATACACACACAGAAAAAGATAAATGTTTGAAGTGATAGGTATCCTAATTCCCCTGGTTTGATCATTACCCAGTGCATATGTGCACCAAAATGCCGCATGTACCCCATAAATATGTACAATTAGAATGTTGCAATGAAACAATAAATAATATGAATAAAATAAATGTTAGGTAATTTCTGTGCAGCCGGCCCGAGTCAGGGCTGGCCTGGGATCCAGATCCCCCAGCTCTGACCATCACTTGCACAGCCCATCCCTCTCTGTACCTCAGTGAAAGGAGTCTCTCATATTCCAGATTTAAGACAAGGTCTGCCAGCCTCCAAAGCCCTTGATCTTTCCACTGCTCAGGCCCCTGTATTTTGACGTGGAAGTAAGCAGCCCTCACCAGGGTGAACTAGTCTTTAGCAGCCCAGAAGCTCATGACAAAACACAAAGCTCACCCAGCAAGATGCTGGCCAAGCCACAAAGTTAATTCTGTGAGTCAATTGCTAAAGTGATTAGAGTCAGGGTGCGTTTTCTCCATCCTTCTCTTCAGTCTCTCCGCCTCCAGACTCCTCCTTCCTGGAACAAACCATACACCAGTAGTGCCAGTTCCTCTGCTAAGTGGCCCAAAGACAGCCCTACATGGCTGTTGCACCACTATCCCCAGACTCAAAAGTAAAGTCTATCCAACAATTCCCTCTACGAGTTAGGCCATCTCATTACAAACATATCCAAGAGCAGGATGTTTGGTGTGGAATAGGACCAAAATCCAGGAGCCAGACTTTGTTATGATGACTTAAATAAGTGGGTGGGTTCTACTGGACCCAAGGAAGACAGGGACATATTTACCATCTGCCTCAGTGCTCACTTATTTAGGTGGCAGGAGGGCCGTGTGCCAAGTCATTCTGGAAAGCACTACAGCCCCCTCCTTCAGGGATCCAAGCAAGCTGGAGAACGGGATCAGTTGGGACCAGAGTGTCTGACCCCAGGATCTCTCCTGTGTCCTTGGCTTCCTGGTGCCTCCTCACCTGTCCTGGGGGCTATGGAAAGAGCCCAGATTGCCAGCCAGGCAGCCAGAGTTCCTGACTACAACAAGCACCACATTCAGGAAAAGCAAGCACCACATGTTCTCACTAATAAGTGGGAGCTAAACAATGGGTACACACAGGCACAAAGAGATGTAAAGGACATTAGAAACTAAGAAGTGGGGAAGGTGGGGTGGGGGTAGAGGGATTAAAAACTTACCTTTCGGGTACAATGAACACTGTACTGTAAGTTTTTATCCCTTTGACGAACAATCCATTCCACGTTTGTTTCTGGCACTTCACAACTTCCTAGCACTTTCAAGTTCATTATTGTGTTTAATCCCTCAAACCGCTCTGAAATACACAGGCCAAAATTATCACCTTCATTCTCCAGGTAGTGAAAGGGCTTGAGCTAGGGCCTGATGAAGGGGAAAAGGAGGAAGGAATATAAAATGATCGTAGAGATGCAGACTTTTTCATCTTTGCTTGTGAGCAAACTGAAACCTCTATAGGATGTCCACCTTCCTTATCTTTCCTCTCGTCTTTTATCTTCGTGTCCTTTTCCTACAGTTCAGAGTTAGAACTGAGAGGCTGAGAGGAGAGGTCCGTCTGACTATGTGGCCCGTCTCCTACTGCCAGGGGATTGTGGGCATCAGAGCCAGGGTAAGGGGGTGTGCCACACCAATCAAGGGAATGGAAGGAAGGAAACCCAAGCTCTCGTTGCTCTTTCACCCTAACTTAATGTCTGACCTTCTTGTTACATATACAAGCTGAATTGTGTCTTTCCAAAATGCTTATGTCGGAATCCTAACCCCCAGTACCTCACTCAGAATGTGACCTTATTTGGAGATAAAGTCTTTACAGAGGTAATCAAGTTCAAGTAAGGTCATTAGGGCAACCCTTAACCCACATGCCAGCTGTCCTTGTAAGAAGGAGAAGTTTGGGCAGGTGACTCACTGAGTCCCAGCACTCTGGGAGACTGAACGGGTGGACTGCTTGAGCTCAGGAGTTCATGACCAGCCTGAGCAAGAATGTGACCTTGTCTCTAACAAACATAGAATAACTAGCTAGGTGTGGTGGAGGGCACCTGTCGTCCCAGCTACTTGGGAGGCTGAGACAAAAAGATTGCTTGAACCCAGGAGTTTGAAGTTGCTTATAAGTTACCCTGTGCACTCTAACCAGGGTAACAGATGGAGTCTCGGTCACATTAGAAAAAAAGAGAGAGAGAGAGGGAAGTCTGTATACAGAGCAATCCATAGAGTGAACATAATGTGAAGAGAGGTGCGGAGGAGATGGTGATCTATAAGTCAAGGAGAGAAGACTAGAGGTTTTTCTCTCACTGCCCACATCTCCCAGCTTCCAGAACTCAGAGCCAATACACTTCTGTTGCATAAGCCACCTGTATTTGGTACTTTGTTACAGCAGCCCTAGCAAGCTAATACACTCCTCAAATCATCTCTGAGATGAAAATTAACACAGTTCTAGAAGGCTCTTGCCAAGACAACATGATACATCTAGCTAAGATGTTTCAGGCAGAAGGAACCATGTGAGATGAGAAATGAAGTAGCCTGCAGGATAGTTTAAGAGGGAGGAAAAGTTGTATGCGAAAAAATATATAATTGTTTGTATGCAAAAATATATAATTGACTACAGAATTTGAAGTTTGGTCTTTACCCTGAGAATAAGAAAGGCCCTTAAGGTTCCTGGAGCAGAGAAGGGAAGAAAGCCATGCATTGGGCAGTAAATCTCAGAGCTACTGTGGGGGAGGAAGCTGGGCAAGGAGAAACCAGAGAAGCTATAGATCACTAAAGGGTGGCCAACCAACTTGGGTGAAGAAGCAGTGGGAATGGAGATAAGGGAGAGCAATGAAAAGACAGCTCTCAAACCTTCCCTGCTTACTCCTTTCTCTTAATTTGCTAAATGAATATTATCATAACTGTCATTCATTCAACATAATTTATTGAGTATCTCCTAAGCTCTGGACACTATTCTAGGTGCTGGGAACACAGCAGTAAGTAAAACAGATAGAAGTCTCTACCCTCCAAGAGCTGATATCCTAGCAAGGAGAGACAGGTGAAGAATACTAAACATACTAGCACATTATCTAGTACAAGAAAAGGCTAAGTAGTACTTAGAAACAGCAATAAGGAGGATGGGGCAGGTTTAAGGCCTGGTAATTAAGTTTGTGAACTCATCTTAGAAAAAGTGCTACATGTCTCATTGCTGAATATCACTACAGTCACATTCAAAGTACTTCCCTTGGAAAGCTATGCACTAACACCAGAGCCTAGTCCACCCTTCAGAGCATTTTGGAACTCTTTACCTGGAATGACCATCAGAGTTGTCACTGTATTACCCTTAATGTCCTTCCTGAATGTCATCAAAATGTCTTCCTTTCAATATTTCCTTTATCTTCAGATAAAGAAAAAATTCACTGGAGGCCAGATCAGGTGAGTAGGAGGGTGTTCCAATACAGTTATTTGTTCACTAGCTAAAAACTCCTTCACAGGCAGTGCCACATGAGCTGGTGCGTTGTTGTGATGCAAAAGCCATGAATTGTTGGCCAAGATTTTCAGTTAAGATTTTCCTGTTTCTCAATCTATGTTTACTTGATCTGCTATGCTTCTCACTGTCAACCAACAATCTTGACGCACAATCTGATGAATTGTTGCAATGTTTTTGTCAGTCCTTCTTGTTACTGGCTACCCTGACCTCTCTTCATCAGTAACTCTTTCTCTCCCCTCAGAAGAACATTTAATCTATTTGTACACTGCCATTTTCCTCATGGCATTATTCCCATAAACTTGGACTAACATGTACATGATTTTATTTCCACTCTTGCCAAGTTTAACAAGAAATTTACAAATGTTTGTTCATTGCTCTAATTCAAGCTCTGACACTCTCAGGAGGGCACACAAAAACACCACAATAATGAACGCCACTCAGCCAGACACTGCCACATGTCCACATGAACACAGCTGTGAGACACTGATATTCCAAGGTTATACTGAGCTGTTTGTACAGTGCTGCCAAGGTAAGCACAGGAACCTAATTATCATACCTCCTAAATAGAGTTTAGGGAGACACTTGGAGAGCATGGTCTTTACTCTCTCCTTCACCCAGAAACAAATCAGGCTGTGGTGACAACTCATTTCCTTCAGTAAATGATTCAATAAGCAAAAGAGGATGAAGCACAGTGATCCCAAGCATTAAAAAAGAATAGGAGCAGAGCTTTGCTTATTCACTCTGTCTCAGTTAGCCTTGTGTGAGTACTCAATAAATATATGTTGAAGCAATTAATTCATTCATAACCAATAACTTAATTTAGGAGAACAAAGACACCCCCATAACTTCGCACTTCCCTAGATGTACCAAACTTGAAACAATTTATCACAGAAACAAGTTCAGAGGATTACAACATAAATATACCACTGATAATACAATCAGAACATAATTTCATTTTCACATTTTCCCTTCCAGCTCTTGTCTGAATGCACAGGATAAGTATCATTTAGTGTGTTATAATCACAAATTATATTGAGATTCAGTTTTTCCCACTCATGATCATGCTGTAAGCATTTTTCTTTGGTATTCATAGTTTATATAACGATTGTTGATGATGGATACATGGGGTCACTTATTATCACAGACTGCCACCTACAGCAATATTTTCTTCATTATCCATGAATTTCAAGGACCAATGCTCCAGTTGGGCTCCATAGCTCAGTGGTTGGAGCACTGGTCTTGTAAACCAGGGGTCGCGAGTTTGGTCCTCGCTGGGGCCTCTGGCTGATTTAAAACGACTTTTTTTCAATCACAGTATTTAAATACAAAATAAACCCCAAACTACAAAAAGTGATACTGAAAAAGTTACTTCTGGCAGGGTCAAAACCTAGGCCTACCCAAGTGCCCATAAGGAGCATCCTAGAAGTAACCAGGAAGAGAAAATCCTGGAACCCAACAAAAAGCTGGAAAAAATGAGCGCGGGGAGGGCGGGGAGACGGAACTTTGCTCGGCAGCTCCATATTACCAAGACCTGCGGTCCTGAGCATCAGATATCGGGGCTTAAGGCTCCACTGGCTTGTAAAGGGACACAGGGACCACCCTCTGCGTTACAGCCGAGGCGGAGGTCGCGGCGCTGACCCGGGAGGCGAGTGGGCGGGGCCGGCCGAGGCGGCGCTGCGCCTGCGGTTAGGCCGCGCGGCCGGTGGGCGGCGCTGTGGCACCGCCGAGGGCGCTACCCTGCGTCCTCCCGGCCGAGAGCGTGGCCAGCGCGGCCACGTGGCCTGGACGCCGGCCGGCTCTGTGGCTGACACGTGGCAGCCCGGGCCTCAGAGCCCAGCCTGTCTCCAAGGTCCTGCCCCTTTCCGAAGGGACTACCAAAAATAAAGAGCCCCGGGCCGCTTGGAAAGCCGGTGTTTGCGGATGGATTCTCGCCTGTCCTTTTCCCCCTGAATTTCAGAATGCCGCGTGACGAGTCACCAGAGGAGCGTGCCAGGAGGCTTTTCTGAACACATTAATTTCACCAGCTCCAGATTTCTTTTCCCAGATCTCAGAGCCGGAGTGATAAAGGTCTCTGTGTAAGGGACCCACAAGTCACGTGTGGCCACTGGATGCTTGAAATGTGGCTTAAGTCGGAATTGAGATACCCTGAAAGTAAAAATATACCTCAGATTTAGAAGACTTGGAGCCAAAACAAAAAACGTGAACTATCTCATTCTTAATATTTTAATGATGACATGTTGAAAAAAAACTATTGGTGGTATGTTGGAGTAAGTAAAACATATGATTAAAATTATGTATTTTTTTAATGTGGCAAGCAACAAATTTTAAATAACATGTGACTCCCATTTGCAGCTCTCATTACCTTTCTTTGGATAGTGCAAGTCTGGGGAGCCAGAGTCCTGTGACCTTGTGTTCAAGTTAATTCTTAACCTGGCTCGCACCAGATAAACTGGCAGGCAGAGGGAGCCTTTTACATCTGACTCTCCCCAGAGCCAATACTTTGGTGAGTAGTGCATTTGTTGAGATGAAATAAAATATTTCCACAGCATAGTATTAAACTGTACAAAAAGCAAAAGAATATATTTCTTAAATTGAGTTGGTTTGGGGAGTGATGCACCGGTAAGACTTTCCTTTTTGGCATACAAGACCTCATACTTTTGTTGGTCATTTTGCTCCTCCGTGATCAGGATTATTTCCTGCAAGGTGAGGTGTCCAGAGTGCCTTGAGGAAATAGGAGCCACTGATGGAGGAAAAATAGCTGTAATTATCACAAAAGTATCAGCCCTCCACTAACACTGAATGCCTGTTGGCAAAGCCGTTTCAGATCTTTGAATATCTTAGTACCAGGAATATTCATTGGGAGTTATTGGTCATCAAGGAAAAGCTATAGTAAGAAAGAGAAGTCTCTGAAGCATTCTGATCCCATGTCCCTCCAGCCATGACTAGTCCTCCTTTCTCCCCATTCTCTTGGCACCAGCTGCTCTCTAAGAGGAGCAATGATGTGCATGTGTGTATTTTTCAACTTTCTGAACCTTTCAACACCTCAGGCTATACGGAAGGTGAATACATTTTGGCTTTTCTGTGCCCTAGAGATTTTCTGAGAGTTAAACCTCTTTCATGAAAGCTCGCTGGCATCACTGGTCATCTTTCAGAAAATAAAGCCACCTTGCCAGAGAGAAGCACTCTGCCCCTCCTTGCAGCTTCCAGTGTTTCAGAGGTTCCATTTAATTCCCTTCTCTAGACTCACTGTCTACCTTCCTGGGCAAAGCCTGTGTTCAGAATGCCCTGATTTGGTGGGTGTGGTCCTTGTTTTGATCCATAAATTCTGAGCATTTTCCTCCAGCTCAAACACTTCAGGCCAGTCTGTATTTTTGCCACATATTTTTTTTTTTTTTTTGCATTAAAAGATTTTTATTTTTAACAGATTCCAGAGCACAATAGTAAAGTGCCAATTTGTTGTTGTTGTTGTTGTTGATTCCTTGAGGGTACAAAGAACCAAGTTACACTGCTTGCATTTGTTAGATAAAGTCCCTCTTATAATTGTGTCACACGCCCAAGAGGTGTGTCACACACCGTGAACCCCCTCCCTCTTTCCCTCTCTCCGCTCCCCCAGTCCCCTTCCCCCAGCCAGGTACTAGCGTCAATTCTCCTCATATCAGAATTGAATACATTGGATTCTTACTTTTCCATTCTTGTAATGCTTTACTAAAAAGAATGCATTTCAACTCCAGGTTAATGCAAAAGATGTGAAGTCACCATCTTTTAATGGTGGCTGAATAATATTCCATGGTATACATATGCCATAGCTTGTTAATCCATTCCTGGATTGGTAGGCATCTAGGTTCTTTCCACATTTTTGGCAACTTTGGTAAATTTAGCAGCAATAAAGAGTCTAGTTTTGCCACATATCTTTGGGAAAAAACCTTACAGGTGAAAAGAGGCAAAGTGAGTTCAAACATTTGGGCCAGAGGTTAGGTTCAATCTCTACGGGTTGACCCAAGATTTTCAGCCATCTTTCAACAAAACGATCCAGGATTTAATCCCCTACACCTTCACATCAATAAGCTCCATCTGTGAAGGAGCTAACAGACCATGAAGTTCATTTCTGCCCTATACAGTATTCTTAAGAGTTACAAAGGTAGGTAAGGGGGGAAAAAAAACTCTATGAGAAAGGCAAAAGTGGAAGACTAAGATGTGATCTAAAAATAAAGACCAGTGTTTGGCATCTTCCAAGGAGACGAAGAATCAGGGAGACTTAATGGATTTAGGTAAGGTCAGGTAAGATTTGGTAGGATTAGGTTAGGTTAGCTAAAGGAAATAGCTGGAATCTGCTTCTATAGAAGCCTTTAAAAATTTATGTGCATCCAGGAGCCAAAATGGTGGCTGAGTAACAGCTTCCTTGCAACTGGGCTCGGTGAGACTGGGGAGAGAAGACTTCAGGCATCTCTGGCTGGCGAGATCTGCCCAGAAACATCCCTTTGGGGACACAGGGAGACAGCGTGAGTCTTCTGGACCCCCTGAGGAAGGCAAAAGCAGTGGAGATCTGGCAAGTGGTTGCATGTGTTCGTTCGGTCTAATGCTGCCGGCAGCTGTGACTACAGCACCAGTGAGAATGCAAACTGGAAAGGCCTTACCTGTGAGCTGTTTGGGTTTCTTTTGGACTTGGCACTCGGTTGAACTGCCTTGAGAGAACTGGGGAAAGAGTGCGGAGGTATTTGAGTGTTGTCTGGGGCTCCAGACTGAGCCACCGAGCCAGAAAGAGCTACCAGTGTTAGGTTGTGGGCTGTGTGGAGCCATCGTAGGAGACCTGCCCCCGGCAAGCTTCGCCCTCAGGGTCGCAGAACAACCATCGGGCAGGAGCAAGTAATCTAGTGACTGAGCAGCCTAAAGGCAGGGACTGAGACGCCTTGCAGCCTTAGCCCTCGGGGCATTGGGTGAGCCCAGTTTCAGCACACTGGGCAAGTAAATAGCCACTTAAGGAGTGATCCCAGCCACAAGCACTTTCCTGGGAAAGCTTCTGCTTAGCCCAAGTTTGTGATTTAAAGTGCCTTCTAAACAGGCTGAGGAGGATTTAAGCTATCCACCCTGCAGGGTTTGAGAAATCATTACAGGCCTCCGGTCTCCATTTTGTTCAGCTGTATCAACATTGCAATTAACATATCATACCCCTGAAGATCACCTCTTGCCCAGACAATATTCAGCAAGAGATATATACTGCTTTGTTTTGGGTTTGGTTTTGTTTTGTGTTGTTTTTTTTTGTTGTTGTTTGTTTTTGTTATTGTTGTTTTATTTTTAATTTCAACATTTTCCTTAAAGATTTTACTTTTCTATTTTTTATTGCTTCATTTTTCTAATTTAAATATAATTTTTCATTGTTTCCTTTTTCAAC
>CAUYON010130752.1:0-86030 GCA_963573935.1 Arctocebus calabarensis | reverse complement strand
CCAGCTCTTGGGCTCAAGCGATTCTCTTGCCTCAGCCTCCCGAGTAGCTGGGACTACAGGCGCCCGCCACAGCGCCCGGCTATATTTTTGTTTTGCAGTTCGGCCGAGGCCGGGCTTGAACCCGCCACCTTCGGTATATGGGGCCGGCGCCCTACTCGCTGAGCCACAGGAGCCGCCCCATATTTAACTATTTTTAAGTGCACAATTCAGTAGCAGAAAGTACATTCATCATGTTGTGTAACTCACCATTATTTCCAGAGTTTTTTTTTTTTTTAGACAGAGCCTCAAGCTGTCACCCTAGATAGAGTGCTGTGGCATCACAGCCCACAGCAACCTCCAATTCCTGGGCTCAAGCGAGTCTCCAGCCTCTGCGTCCCAGGTAGCTGGGACTACAGGCGCCCGCCACAACGTCCGGCCATTTTTTGGTTGCAGCCGTCATTGTTGTTTGGTGGGCCGGGGCTGGATTCGAACCCGCCAGCTCAGGTGTACATGGCTGGCGCCTTAGCCCACTGAGCCACAGGCGCCGAGCCTCCAGAGTTTTTTCAATGTTCCAAACAGAAACTCTGTACCTATTAAGCAATCCCTGTCTCTTTCCTCCTCACCTAGTCCCAGGTAATCTCTATTCTACTTTTTTTTTTTTTTGAGACAGAGCCTCAGGCTGTCACCCTGGATAGAGTGCTTTGACATCACAGCTCACAGCAACCTCCAATTCCTGGGCTCCAACAAGTCTCCTGCCTCCACCTTCCAAGTAGCTGGGACTACAGGCGCCCGCCACAACGCCCGGCCATTTTTTGGTTGCAGCCGTCATTGTTGTTTGGTGGGCCGGGACTGGATTCGAACCCGCCAGCTCAAGTGTACATGGCTGGCGCCTTAGCCCATTGAGCCACAGGTGCCAAGCCTCTATTCTACTTTCTATCTCTATGAATTTGCTTATCCTAGGTATCTCCCATAAGGGGAATCAAATAATAGTTGTCCTTTTATGTCTTAACCCGCTGGCTTTTAATAATAAATATGTGGGCTTCAAATAAACACATTTTTATTACTTGTCCTTTAGTTCATCTTGTATTCTACATGGAAGTTAATTCCAAGAAATCCTAGCCCAGCAGGTGACCTCTTACACAGGTTCTGATGGTTGAACTCTGCCAAGACGCTTCAGGTACAGTTTGTGTCCCCAAGTCCTAGTTCAATGATAGCGAAGTTGTAGAAACAGAAGGTGAATTCTTTGGTTCTATTTGTGATTAATATTTGAAACAGAGAGTGAGCTGTGAAGCTGTAATAGTTTTCTTTGGAAAGTGTACATTTTAGATTATTACAGGAAATATTTTACTGAACTGGAACAATATGTTTTATTTTTTTTAAGATGAATTGTTTTTAATTAAGTTTATTTATTTTGATTTTATTTTTTATTGTGGCAGTTTGGCCAGGGCTGGGTTTGAACTCACCACCCTTGGTATATGGGGCCAGCACCCTACTCACTGAGCCACAGGCACCACCCAAACAATATGTTTTAAATGGAAGTTTCTTCTTTTCAGATTGTTAATCTTTGAGTCTTATTTAATTCTCATGTAATGTTATCCATTGTAATGTATCCATATACCTACATATTGGACAAATCAATATGTAGGTATATGCCCCCTTTGTTTAAATAATGTAATTTAAAAGCACTTGCTCTTTTTTCCTTTTTAACCATGTTTGTTTTTGTTTGTTTGTTTGTTTTTGAGACAGAGTTCCACCGCCTGGGCCTAGCTCACAACAACTTCAAACTCTTGGTCTCAAGTGATCCACCTGTCTCACCCTTCTGATTATCTGGAACTCCAGGCACAGCCACAATGCCCCTGACTAATTTTTCTATTTTTAGTAGAGATGGGTCTCACTCTTGTTCAGGCTGGTCTCCAACTCCTGACCTCAGGGGATCCTCTGGGCTCGGCCTCCAGAGTGCTTAGGATTGTAGGTCTGAGCCATCCGCCCGGCCTGATTCTTTTCTTTCTTTTATTTATTTTTGAAATGGCATGAATTTATATAGAAAATCCAATAAAAGAAAATTCTGTCTGCCATTTATTAATTGTTCATTTCATATTTAATATCACAATAATTTCGTCTTATAAAAGAGGACCAGTGTTATAAGTTTGCCTGGGTATGTGCTAGGCACACGCGGAAAAGCACGCGTGCACTAGCACGCAGTCTCTGCCTAGGGCCCAACGCTGCTGGTCACCAGTGGGTGAGTGTCCCCAGCTGACAGCAGTCCGAGAGGTGGAAAGATGGGTCCCAAGTTGGCCACTGGTTTAAAAAAAGTAGGGTCTGGAGTGGACGCGCAAGAGGAAAGAGACAAGGACTTGAGCACCGCAGGGGTCAGGCTCGGGGAGAATGTCCGGGACCGGAGGACAGCCTGCCTGGTCACCTCCGCCCTTTGCTCCGGAGTCTCCTGTCTGTCCGTTGTACTTCCGATGCCTACCGCGAGGTGTCACTGTGGCTAAGCGATCCCTGCCCGGCTCTTCGGAGCCCCGCGGCGACACGTGCAGAGCGCCCACTCGGTGCCAGGCGCAGTGCCGGCCCTGGGAGTCCCAGAGGAATGAGAACGCAGCAAAGTCATGGGAGTGGCCCCCTGAGTCCCAACCTGAAGAGCTTGGGCTTTCTCATGCGGGGCACCTGCGCACAGGGATGGGAGAACTTTTAAAATGTGCACATTTTGTTCATTTTGAGCCATGTAAACGAATTGCCTTTCCGAAAAATAAACTAAACAAGAATTATTAAATGAAAACTTATTATTATAATAAAAAATAAGATAATTTTGACTGTGCTATGTAGGACGAGTTGGAGAGACAGAGGCTGGAGGCAGGGAGAACTTCACATGGGGCAGTGGTCTAGGGGAGAGGTGGCCACGCCCTGGGCAGGTGGAGAGTGGGTAGGGACAGGCTCAGGGCTCAGCTTATGAGCTTTTCTGGGGCCTTGAACAACAAAAGTATGGCTTCTAGATTTTAAAAAGAAAACTTTAAAATTCAAGTGAATAAATGTTTAATTTGTTTTTAATTAATTAAAAAACAGAATAGAAGCTCGGTGCCCATAGCTCAGTGATTAGGGCACTGGACACATATACCCCGGCTGGCAGGTTCCAACCTGGCCAGACCTGCCAAACAACAATGACAACTGCAACAATAATAACAACAACAACAAAATAGCTGGGCATTGTGGTGGGTGTCTGTAGTCCCAGCTACTTTGGAGGCTGAGGCAAGAGAATTGCTTAAGCCCAAGAGTTTGAGGTTGCTGTGAGCTGTGACGCTACAGCACTCTATTGAGGGCAACATAGTGAAACTCTGTCAAAAAAAAAACAAGAAAGGGGCGGTGCCTGTGGCTCATAATGTAGGGCACCGGCCCCATATACCGAAGGTGGCGAGTTCAAACCCAGCCTCTGCAGAACTGCAAAACAGAAAAATAGCTGGGCGTTGTGGCTGGCGCCTGTAGTCCCAGCTACTCAGGAGGCTGAGGCAAGAGAATCGCCTAAGCCCAGGAGTTGGAGGTTGCTGTGAACTGTGTGATGCCACCGGACACTACTGAGGATGAAAATAGTGAGACTCTGTCTCTACAAACAAAACAAAACAAAACAAAACAAAAACCCAAGAAAAACAAAACAAAACAAAAAAACAGAATGGAATTCACCCCACATAATTCAGAAGAAAATTTGAACATGTTTTAATAGGTTTGATATGGTGCAGGCAGGAATGCCCATATCTGGGGGATCTGAGGGCTGAAGCCAAACACAGGGAAAACTAGGAATTCATATTCCACACCAGGAGCAAGCTTCTGGGGCTTCAGATACTCCCATACATCTTTACACTAAAGCCTCCTCCTTCCCCAAATGGGGAGTCTGAGCAGGAGCAGGATGTGGGCAACTCCCTGCAGTGGGCCTACTGCATGGAGAAATAATGGTGGGATGTCATCAGTAAATGGGATCCTTGACACCATGATGGTCAACCCACTCCCAGGACAGAAGAGGAAGCTGAGCCCAGAAAGAGTCAGGGATTGCCCCAGGTAATCTACAGTTACCTGTAGCACTGAGATTCCCCCTACCCCTTTCTCCCAGATCTCATTGGCCTCCACTGGGTCACAATGATGCCCTGCATACCCACTCTTGAAGCCAGGAGAGCACCTCCAGGTACCTCTTGGTGGTCTTCTCCTCCTCCTCCTCCTTCTCCTCCTCCTTCTTCTTTTCTTCTTTTAAGACAGTCTCGCTCTGTGCCCTGGTAGAGGGACATGGTGTCAGAGCTCACAGCAACCTCAAACTCTTGGGCTGAAGTGATTCTCTTGCTTCAGCCTCCCAAGTAGCTGGGACTACAGGTGCCCGCCACAATGCCCAGCTAGTTTCTCTAAATCTAGTAGAGACAGAGTCTTTCTCTTGCTCAGGCTGGTCTTGAACTCCTGAGCTCAAGTGATCCACTTGCTTCAGCCTCCCAAAATGCTAGGATTACAGCTGTGAGCCACTGCACCCAGCTTCTTGGCCTTCATTAGACAGAACTGTCAGACATTCATGGCTCCAGAACGAGTTATTGGTGAAATTTAAGAGGAACTCCAAGTTGCAGGCCACACCAATGGCTTTGCCTCATGAGGAGTGGAGAGGAGCTAGGATACATGGTGTCAGCCTAGCTCCCAGCAACCTCAAAATCCCGGGTTCAAGTGATCCTCCCACCTCAGCCTCTGAGTAGCTGAGACCACAGGCATCCACCATTGTCTGGCTAATTTTTCTATTTTTAGTAGAGATGGGGGTCTCAATCTTACTCAGGCTGGTCTCAAAACTCTTGAGCTCTAGGGATCCTCCCACCTCAGCCTTCCAGAGTGCTAGGATTACAGGCATGAGTCACCACATCTGGCCAAGTGACCCCATCTTTAACCAGAGGAAGTTCAAACCTTCAGTATGACCTCTGTCTGCTTTAATTCCTCTGTCCTTATTCTCTACTTAATCCGTTTATCCGTAAACATTTACCAAGTACTTCTGTGTGCTGACTACTACGTCCCATGCTGAACATGAAAGAATATACACCCTTATGAGTCCCTTAAGGACTAAACCACCTCTTGTTCATATCCAAAGACTCCCAACTGCAGCAGCCTGCCATGCGTTAAGAAAAGAATGAGACAGCTCTCTACATGCTGATACGGGACCTGCTCCAAGATAAGCTGGGAAGTTAAAAAAGCAAGATGTGGCCGGCAGTGGCTCACACCTATCATCAGCACTCCAGGAGGCTGAGGCAGGAGGATTGCTTGAGGCCAGGAGTTTGAGACCAGTTTGAGCATGAGTAAGACCTCCTCACTACAAAAAATTAAAAAATTAGCCTGCCATTGGGGCGGCCCCTGTGGCTGAGTGAGTGGAGCACCAGCCCCATATCCTGGAGGTGGTGAGTTCAAATCCACACCCGGCCAAAAACTGCAAAAAAAAAAAAAAAAAAAAATTAGCCTGGCATTGTGGTGGGCACTTGTAGTCCCAGCTACTCTGAAGGCTGAAACAGGAGGATCACTTGAACCCAGAAGTCTGAGGCTGTCTTGAGCTATGATGCCATGGCACTCTAACCTGGGTGACCAAGCAAGACACCATCTCCAAAAAAAGAAAGAAACAAACTTAAAACAAAAATAACAAAAAATGAGATATACAACAGTGTGCTAACTTAAATGCACAAAATGGATATATGGGAAAACACGTGCTTGCATACATGTTATTAATGGTTGCCTCTGCTGTGGAGAACTAAGGGATTGGGGAACTCAGGTAGAACACTGAACTTTCTTGTTTACCTTTGGTACATTTTAAATATTTTACAATGTGTTGTTTTTTTTTAAAGATGAAGAAAAAAATGTAACAACCTAGAAAAGTATTTAAGATATCTCATTATCTTGAAGTGATAAATTCAGGTTTCAAAATCATAGGTACAATACGACCACTATTTTTGTAAAGAAAAATGTATGCTGCAGCTCAATGTATAGAAAGACATTGCGCTGTGTGCTATTTTAACTTGGTTTTATTTGAAATTCTGCTGATAAAATTCAAACAGTAGAAAAGAGTATAAGTGAAAAAGTGTATTGGCTCAGTGCCCGTGGCACAGTGGTTAAGGCACGGGTCACATATGCACTGAGGCTGGAGGGTTCAAACCCAGCCCAAGCCAGCTAAACAACAATGACAACTCCAACAAAAAATAGCCAGACGTTGTGGCATGGCCTGTAGTCCCAGCTTCTTGGGAGGAGGAGGCAAGAGAATTGCTTAAGCCCAAGAGTTTGAGGTTGCTGTGAGCTGTGATGCCAGATCACTCTACCAAGGGCGACTTAGTGAGACTCTCAAAAAAAAAAAAAAAAGTGACGAAGTTTACATCCCCTGTGGCCTTGTCCCCTGTTCCCTTTCCCAAAACCTAGCTCCTGGCTGCCTATGCTTAGATTCTCATCACGCCAAAAACTTTAACAGCCACAATATCGCACAGTTAGATCGCAGGAGATACTTTCTTTTTCGCACTTTTCTGAAATTTCTATTTTTTCTTAATAAGCACATATTAGCATGGAAATAAGAAAAAATACATACTTTTTACAGAGCTCTGAATTAAGAAAGGCCTTGAGCTGCCTTTCTTACTCCTTCAACTGAGAAGAAACAGCTTCGATGCTCCTCTGCCTCATTTGCAACCACGCAAGCAAGCCCCCACCCCCATCCCAGTTTGGAAAGTGACTGGGAGGCAGGAGGAACATTTCTAAATTCCAGAAAAGGCCTCCAGCTCCATTTTGAATAACATTCCCCTTCCTCACCTCCTCCTCTGACCTCATCACCTCCACCCTCACCCCACTCTCCAAGCCTCTGCCAACGAGGCTTCCTTTTGGATGTCAGAGTAGCTCCACGGAGAGGAAACCTGTTGCCTTATTGATTTTTCAGCGGGACTAATCCCAGGAATTCTCTCTCTCACTCAGCAAGACTCTCTAGAAACAAATCTGAAACATGGTAAAGAGAGAAAGGGAAGCAACCTGAAAAATCCCTCCTTCACAGAGACATCAGGTTAAAAACTGTCCTTGTTAAAACCGCACCTTAATGAGGCTCCTTCCCAGCCTAATTGTCACCATGGCAATGACCCCTCGTGGCCATCTTTAATTAACTCAGAGTCAGAGTCGCCAAATGAGCTCCTCCAGCAAATTACTCACTAGCCCAGGCAGTCACGCAGCCCCTCCTCTGTCCTCTGCCCTCTCTCCTCCAGTACGGTGATCAGGCAGAAAATCCTCGACCCTGGATTTCTACCTGCTGCTTCTCCCTCTCAGAGCCATAGTAACAACAACAAGAACAGTGATGATAATAGCTACAATGCTAAGTGCTTTTATCTATTATCTCATTTAATCTTCACAGCAATCCTATGAAGGCCATATTGTTATTATAGCCTTTTTCCAGATTAGGAAACTGAGGCACTGAGAAATTCAGTTAGTAAGTGGCAGAACTGTGTTTTTTTTGTTTTATTTTTGCGGTTTTTGGCCGGGGCTGGGTTTGAACTCCCCACCTCCGTCATATAGGGCTGTCGCCCTACTCCTTTGAGCTATAGGGGCCGCCTGGCAGAGCTGGGTTTTAAACCCAGGCAGTCTGCTCCAGAGTTTCCATGGTAGTCCCTCTACTGGAGATGAAGTTCACAGGGTTGCCTACTTCTTTGAGCACAACAAAAACCCGGAGTTGCTTCCCATATCTGCTACTTTTCAGTGGTGTGACCTCGGGACACTTCACTTCTTAGAGGCTGGTTTCTCATCTGGTACAGGGGAAATCATTAAAGTGGGAGGGGGGATGGACAAGGGCCTAAATAACGTCTTCAGTTCTGCTCATTAGTGACCCCCAACCACGAGAACCCTCCTGCTGTCTTCACTCTGGTGTGGCTTTGGAGGCAAAGATAGGTTGAGGAGTAAGAGATAATATATGTCATCATCTGTGCAAAGCCCTGAGCACAGTGCCTGCCCACAGTAAGTGTTCAGTGGATATTGAACAGCAGTTATTATTTTTACTAAGTGGATATAAACAGTCCCAACTGTCCAGATGTGCGGGTCCCTCTCACAAAGACCTCATCCAGGATAGGGTTAAGAGCCAGGAACCGAGGGGGGGAGGGAGGAAGCAGAGAGATGGCTGAATTGCCATCAGTTTTAGGATATGTGAGCAACAGGCTTGGGCACCTGTAGGACAACACACTGGGTGGCATGTTACAGCTGTGGATCAAAGATGGTAGCCCACTATCTTGCTGTGCACACCTTACATCAGGCTTGATCAGGAGTTCCAAGTGCACACCACCAAGTGGCATTGCAGCCAAACGGATGCAGGAAGGATAATGGGTGCTTCTCCTCCCTCTAGGGACATCCCCAGAAGGTGCATAAGATATTTCTGCTCTTACTCAGTTGGCCAGGACTTAGTTGTCAACACCCAGCTCCAAGAAAGGCTGAAAATGTAGTCTTTGGGGCAGCCATAAAGAAAGGGAGATGATCTGTGTTCTTTCAGCTTCATTTGACAAATGAGGAAATTGAGACACAGGCAGCAACTTGCCCAAGGTTGCAGTTGAGTACAGTGTTCTCATCTCCCATTGGTGCTCACACCACACTTCCATTGTTAGGATATGTTATATAGGAGGAGAGGCAGTCCTAGGGGTGTCACACCAGGAGGCAGGCTCCTGCAGGGGTCTCTGAGAAGCTCCCCTGGCAGTCTCAGGACAACTCCTGCCTACTACCCTGGGGCCTGGGAGTTGCACCTAGTTCCTGCCCTGCAATTCCCCCCTGGGGTCGGGAAAGGGCTCAGAACAACCTTAGAACAGCCACCAAGACCCAAAAGTATCCTAGGAGATGCACAAGAATTCATCTCCTGTCTTCACCCCACTTTCCTTCTATAGGCCAAGGGCCACCTGAGAGTGAAAGTTTCATCCTTGTCTCTGCCCTTGAGGCTTGAGATTGGGGGTCATCGTGCTCCCCCACTGGAAGGTGAATACAAAATCATTGTTCCAAATGCAGGCAGAGTGAGAGAGGACACCTCTGGTCTTTAGGGATGCATAAGGGGATTGAAGGCAGTCCAAAGGTCCTCACTGGCTGATGGGGAGCATGGCACTCTCACTGTACCCAGCATCCCTGAGACCATCTGCATAAAGACCAGACGAGAAGAGTCAGGCTAAGTTTGGGGATATTGTGTCTTTCTTAACTTGAAAAATTAGGTGATGGCTCGGCGTCTGTGGCTCAAGCAGCTAAGGCGCCAGCCATATACACCTGAGCTGGCAAGTTTGAATCCAGCCCAGGCCTGCTAACCAACAATGACGGCTGCAACCAAAAAATAGCCGGGCATTATGGCAGGTGCTGCTTGGGAGGCTGAGGCAGGAGAATTGCTTGAGCCCAGGAGTTGGAGGTTGCTGTGAGCTGTGATGCCACGGCACTTTACCTAGGGCGACAGCTTGAGGTTCTGCCTCCAAAAAAAAAAAAAGAAAGAAAGAAAGAAAAATGAGGTGAGCAGAGGGATCTGGTGTACTCTTGAGGGCAAAGGAGGTGGCTCTGAAGAGCCTCGTGTTTGGATTTGTGGTCTACGTATACATGGTTCCTGACTGCTCTGACCAGGACTCCCCTGGGTGACTAGTTCAAGCGTTGTAGTGCTCCCAGGTCCCTGCCATGCCAAGGGGCTAAAGAGTTCTAATTCCAGAAGGATGAATGTCAAATCATTCTACCAGTCATAATTGTAAGCTGGAATGAAGAAAAAAAGAAAAGGAAAACTCCTCTAAACATGTGCACCCTGAATATCTTATATTCAAATAATTCTAAACTGGATTTTTGAAGCATGTGGAAAATTAAGGGTCTGGTCTGCCAACAGAGCACTTGATCTGGCTGAAAATGTTAGTGTTTCACCACCTTTTGAGTTTCTTTCCCTTTGCCCAGCCCCTCACCAGTTCCAAGCCCATTTTTCTCTTCCTCAGCCTGCCTGGGTATGTCAAATAACACCAGCTATCACTTCCTCCCACTCTTTCTCGATCTTTCCTCCAATCATCCTCTCCCTATTTCACTTCTCAAAAGGGACCTCTGTGAGGCTGTATCAAAGGTCAGTTGTCAGTCCTCATCTTCTTGGCCTGTCAACATATCAAACATGTTTTTTAGACAGGGTCTTGCTCTGTCACCTAGGCTAGAGTGCGATGTCTCAATCATAGCTCACTGCAGCCTTGAACTCTAGGACTCAAGAGATCCTCTTGTCTCAGCCTCTTGACTAACTAGGACTACAGTGCACACCACCATGCTTGGCTAATTTTTCTATTTTGTGTAAAAACAGGCATCTCAATATATTGCCCAGGTTGGAAGCAAACTCCCAGCCTCAAGTGATCCTCCTGTCTCAACTTTCCATAGTGCTGGGATTACAGGCTTTTGACACCACATCTGGCCACTGGAAACTTGTGATCTCTCTTTCCTTCTTCCTTCCTTTATTTATTTTTTTTAAAGACAAAGTCTCACTTAGTTGCCCTTGGGTTGAGTGAAATGGAGTTATAGCTCACAGCAACCTCAAAATCTTGGGATTAAGTAATCCTCTTGCCTCAGCCTCCTAAGTAGCTGGGAATACAGGTGCCCACCACTACCCAGCTATCTTTTTTTTTTTTTTGAGACAGGGTCTCATTCTTGCTCAGGCTGGTATCCAACTCCAGAGTGCAGGTAATCCACCTGCCTCAGCCTCCCAGAGTGCTAGGATTACAGGCATGAGCCACTGCACAGGGATCTCCTTTCTTCTTAACATACTTTTCCTCTGGCTTCAAGGACATCACTTTCTTTGTTCTCCTCCTACTCAAAGACTCTCCCTCCCAGTCCCCTTCACTGATTCTTCTCATCTTCCTTCTCTAAAATCTAAGTACTCTAGTGCTCAGTACCTAAAACATTTTTCTCTTTCTGCATTTAGTCTCTAGTGATCTTATCTGGCCTCATGATTTTCAATTAAGACCTATAAGCTGACAAGTCCCAGGCTAATATCTCCATCTAGGACTTGTTCCCTAAATGCCAAGCATATAAACAGTTGTCTACTAGACATCCCCTCCTGGCTATCTAATAAGCCTCTCTAACTTAACATGTTCAGAGCCAGCCTAACATCCCCATATCCAGAACTCTGCTCCCCCTTCAGCTTTCCCAGGTTAGGAAATAGAAAATTCATGCTTTCCAGAATCTCAACCCCCCCCAGTCATCCTTGACTTTCACACTCCATATCCAATCCCTCAGCAAATCTAAGTAGCGCTCTCTTCACACTATACCATAATTCAGCCATTTCTCACCGATCACTACCATCCTGATAGGCATTTTAAGGTGGGAAAAGGAGACGAGGGCTAGATCATTGAGGAGAAAAGATTTCTTGGTCCCAGCAAGAACTTTAAATTTTACTCTGAATGATGCATAAAGTCACAGGAGGACTTTAAGGGTGATCAGATTTGCCTCATGAGAGAACCACTCTGGGTACTGAGTGGAGAATGGAAAGTCTTACCCCTTCAATCCATTCTGAAATCCAGTTGGTTAGCTACTGAGGTTTGGAGGCAAGATGTTGATGGTTTGGACAACTTCCTCTCCAGGAAATATCTCCTACCTTGATTCTGGCCAAGGGCCTGTCTCAGAGGCTTGAAGGCTGGCTAAGGGCGTGGCTGAACAAGTGAGCTGCTGTCCGTGACCCCAGTGGAGGCAGTCGGAGTTTCAGCACCACTTGGAGGACAGCTCCCCACTCGCCTCAAAGGCAAACAGTCCAGTGCCTCTGCACTGGGACCAGGGGCAGAACCTCGGGATTCAGCAAGCACTCAGAGTCCCCGCAGAGCTGGGGGCTAGGAAAAGGAGCCCTGGACTACATATAGGCGAGTGTCCTTCCTTTGAAAGCCTTTGCAATCTACCCTCTATAAAAGAGATAACAATGCTGCCGCACAGGTGGCAAAACGCTGAAAAGCCAGACCTATGGGCTTTGGCAACACCAGTGGGAGTGATGCCCAACAGCATGGCCTCTGAAAATAGTTTCTGTCAGAAAGTCCAAAGTTTATTTCCTCAACTTTGGAGCCCAGTCTACAGTGGGCTGGGGGAAGGGACTGTTTGCAATCCACCCAGGGCTTTCCCATGCAACCCCTCATCAGGTGGCCCGCACCTGCTGTGCATCCTATCTCTGGTGACAAAGCTGCTTCTCTGAGAGGTGGACAGTCTTAATTATTCCAGATCCAGTGCAAATTTTCTCTTTCCAGTGGAAGAGTTTCTTTTTTTTTGAGGCAGAGCCTCAAGCTGTCACCCTGGATAGAGTGCCGTGGCATCACAGTTTACAGCAACCTCCAATTCCTGGGCTCAAGCGAGTCTCTTGCCTCCGCCTCTCAAGTGGCTGCAGGCGCCCACCACAACGCCCAGCCATTTTTTGGTTGCAGCTGTCATTGTTGTTTGGCGGGCCCGAGCTGGATTCGAACCCGCCAGCTCAGGTGTACATGGCTGGTGCCTTAGCCCGTTGAGCCACAGGCGCCGAGCCGGAAGAGTTTCTTTAGGAAGGGGTTGTGAGCGCCCCACTCTCTGCTCCTGAATCTCTGAGTGCAGCTGGCAGAGCTATCTGAATCTAGTTTTCCCTGATCTAGGAGCTCAGCAGAATTCCTATCCCAGGAGCTGGGGGGGGGGGGGCACCACTTGGGACCGGCAGACTAAAGGGCCTCCTGTGCCAGCTCAGGTTCCTAAGGGTGCTGTCAGGAGGGTAAGGGAAGATAGGAGGGACAACAGATTTCTCAATCAGAAATGACTTCTGGATTTCAGGTTCCCAAAGAGGAGCTTCCTCTCATCTTCCCTGTGAAAGAGAGAAGAGAGTTAGACTCTGACTTTAGGGATACCCAAAAAACACAGTAGGAGCCCACCGTTGCATGGGCAGCTGCCCATCAGTGCTAAACCCTGCAGCGACTCTGATCTTAGCCTTCTCTGCCACTGCCCAGCTCCAAGCAGCCACCCCATGCCTGCTTGGCCTCCTTGCACTGGGTGAGGGCTTGATCCTTAGGGAAGCTCTGTCCAGGAATTGTTCCTCAAATGTGCCAGGCTCTGACTTCAGACCCATCAAACTCTTAAAAAACAATAAGGTGGATACAGAAGTGGAGGAGTGCCCCAAACTATGTTTGTTACTATAAAGGCAAGGCAAGATATTCAAACTCCAGCCCCTTCATTTTTCCCTCCCTCACTAGGTGGCTTGGGTAAGTCATTTTACTGCTCCCAGTCATAGTTTTTCCACCTGCAAAATTAGGGGAGGTTAATTCCTTGTGGGGGGGTCTGCTGTCAGGAGTCACTGAAACAAAAATAAATTTCTGACCAGTCTCCATTGTTGCCCCCTTGTTATTAAAATATTAGTGCTCCTCATGAAAAAAATGCTCACCATCCTTAGACATCAGAGAAATGCAAATCAAAACTACCTTGAGATATCATCTAACCCCAGTAAGATTAGCCCACATAACAAAATCCCAAAACCAGAGATGCTGGCATGGATGTGGAGAAAAGGGAACACTTCTACACTGCTGGTGGAGATGCAAACTAATATATTCCTTTTGGAAGGATGTTTGGAGAATACTTAGAGATCTAAAAATAGACCTGCCATTTGATCCTATAATTCCTTTACTAGGTATATATCCAGAAAACCAAAAATCACATCATAATAAAGATATCTGCACCAGAATGTTTATTGCAGCCCAATTCATAATTGCTAAGTCGTGGAAGAAGCCCAAGTGCCCAATGACCCACAGATGAATTAATAAACTGTGGTACACGTATACCATGGAATACTATGCAGCCTTAAAGAAAGATGGAGACTTTACCTCTTTCATGTTTACATGGATGGAGCTGGAACATCTTCATAGCAAAGTATCTCAAGAATGGAAGAAAAAGTATCCAATGTACTCAGCCCTACTATGAAGCTAATTTATAGTTTTCATACGAAGGTTATAACCCAATTAGAGCATAAGAATATGGGGAAAGGGGTAAGGGAGGGGAGCGGAGGGGGAAGGATGGGTGACAGGAGGGTAATTGGTGGGGCCACACCTACAGTGCATCTCAGAAGGATACAGTTGAAACTTACTAAATGCAGAATACAAAGGTTTTCATACAATAACTAAGGAAATGCCATGAAGGCTATGTTAAACAGTTTGATGAAAATATTTCTGATTGAGTATGAAACCAGCATATTGTACCCTGTGATTGCACTAATGTACACAGCTATGATTTAATAAAAAAAGGGGGGGGCATGTGCCTTCAGCACGTTGTGGTGATTAACAAGGGACTATGTACATTGGAGGCAGGTTGTGAGGGGTGGTAAATCTTGGCATCAGGAAGCTGCCCTGGGTCTTTCAAAATCTCGGCTCCTTTGTCTTGAAGAATATCCACCATTTCTGAGAAATAATTCATAAAATCAAGTAGTCAGTTAAGGGAGACGATTATAAAATACATATGGAGCCATTCAAAATTGTTCAAAGATCTGGTTACACAGCCTTGTTAAGTGTTATAAAGACCTAATCTAAAATGTACAGACATGGCCCAGTGCGATGGCTCATGTCTGTAATACTAGCACTCTGGGAGGCTGAGGTGGGTGGATTGCCTGAGCTCATGGGTTCAAGACATGAGCAAGAGCCAGATTCCATGTCTAAAAATACCAGGGTGTTGTGGCAGGTGTCTGTAGGCCCACCTACTGGTAGGCTGAGGCAAGAGAATCACTTGAGGCAAAGAGTTTGTGGTTGCTGTGAGCTATGACGCCATTGCACTCTAACTGAGGGGGACAAATTGAGACTATCTCAAAAGTAAAATAAAATAAAATAAAATCTTTACAGACATGTAAAGATTTGAAGCAGAATGAAAAATGGCATCAAATCTAATGAAAGAAATGATAATATTTGCAAAAGCTAAATAAATTTATTATTTTAAACTGATTTGTATGAACTTCACAGCTTTGAAGGTATTCTCTTGCATGAGGTAGCAATTACCTTTTATTGACATGTGGAATGTTTTGAAGGTTCTTTAAAAGACCTTTAAAAGAGAGTCCTTATATATCTATTTTTAGATTGATAGCATGCAAAACGTGAAATGCAATGATCAATCTTTATAACAAGGAGTTATAAATAGAAAATTATTTTAATTATAAGGTCATTAAAATTTAGTATTTAAATTATCATACATCGATATTCTGCTTATATTATAAACCTTAAGAACTTTAAAAAGATACCATTAAAATTTTTATTTTTAATTTTTAACAGTTTTACTGAAATGAGGAATAATAAGTACACAACAGCTACCCGTTTAAAGTAATTTTGATAAGTTTGACTTAAGCATACATTCATGGAACCATAACTATTATCAAATATATTAATCTATCATGTCCAAAAGTCTCTTGTGTCCCTTGAAATCTCTCCATCCCTCTATTTCATGCTCCTATGATCACTGAACTGCATTCTTTTTCTATAGATTTGTGGGGGATATTTTATTTTGTGTTTGTGGAATCACACGATAAGCACCCTTTTTTGGTCTAACGTCCTTCACTAAACATTAGCAATCTGAAATTTATTCATATTATTGCACATCTATACCACATTCTTTTAGTTGCAAAATCATATTCCATCGTACAGATATATCACAATTTGCTTTTCCTGTTGATGAACATCTGTTTCCAATTTTAGGCTAATAAAAATAAAGCTGCTTTGGCCATTCCATTTACTAAACTTCACGTTCATATGATTTTTTAAAAACATTAGGTAAATATTTAGGCAAGGAAGTGGCTAAGTCATGGTAGGTGTGTGGCTAGCTTCTTAAGAAATCACACAAAATGGCTGGGCATGGGGTATCACGCCTATAATCTCAGCATTCTTGGAGGTTCAAGGCAGGTGTATCTCTTGAGCTCACAAGTTTGAGACTACTTGGGAGGCTGAGGCAAAAGAATTGCTTGAGCTCAAGAGTTTGAGGTTGCTGTGAGCTATGACACCAGGCACTCTACCAGAGGGCAACAAAATGAGACTCTGTTACAAAAAAAGAAAGAAACTTCCAAAGTAGTTGTACCATTGTGCATTTCCACCACTAGTGTATGACAGCTCCAATTGCTCCAATATTCTCACTAACATTTGGTATAGTCAGTCTTCCTAACTTGGTGCATAATGTTATTTTATTGTGTTTTTTTGTTTGCAATTCCCTAATAGCTTATGATGCTGACCTCTTTTTATTTTTTTGCAATTTTTGACTGGGGCTGGGGTTGAACCTGCCACCTCTGGCATATGGGGCTGGCGCCCTATCCCTTTGAGCCACAGGTGCTGCCCAATGCCGACCTCTTTGTGTGTTTGCCACCAATTATCTTCTTTGGTGAAATAAAGTGTCTCAATAGATGTTTACTCATCTTTTTCATATGTTTGAACTTTGAGAGTTATTTATATATGCTATGGAGAAATTCTTTATATGTATGTCTTCCATATTTTCTCTTAATCCATGGCTTATCTTTTTATTCTCTGAATAGTGTCTTTTAAAAAGAAGACACTTAATTTTGGTGAAGTCAAATTTATTGATTGTGTCTTCTTTTATGTCTTGTGATTTGATATTATATCTAAGAAATCTTTGTTTAACCCAAGGTCCAGATATTTTCTTCTATGTTTATTTTTCAAGATTTTAGACTTACAATTTTTATATATAGGTTCAAGATTCATTTTTAAATTTTTGCATATATAATGCAAAAAAAAGACTAAATTTCATTGCCTTGCATCATTACATTATTGATATTCTTAATGTATTAACATTTTAAATCATTATGATGGGTGTAGGTTGAACATGCACACTTTTAGCAGGTATACATACATACACATAAACATACGTGTGAATGGAGAATAGCATTCACCTTATATGTCTTCTTATTCCATCTGTTCTTCCCTGGAAATTGATTTGAAAATAGATGATAATGAAGTTTGATTAATATGCCTTATAGAAAAACAGCAGAACCTCCATTGTTGACCATCTCCTTACAATGACCACTTCCTTAAGTTGACTTAATTTTCACTTACTGCACACACACCACATGTGCATATCAGTACAGTAGGCCTAGTTCCTTACATTGACCACCTCTTTGGTCTTAGAAAAATTAATATAAATTGTTGCCTTTTTATAATCTTTTTTATAGTGCAAACCAACACAGCCAAACTTCCAAAATATATTTCTGTTACAAAGCTGCCTTTTTCTTTTCATTCTATGCTGGTGAACAGAGAGATATAAACCACATGCAGGGATGGATTCCAGAGTGATCTTGAGGAGCAGAGTTGGCACCTGCCTTTACACTCTTCTGTCCCTGATCTGTTACATAAGAGAAATAACTTTCCATCTCATGTGAGACCTTTGATCTTTCTGGGACAGCACCTTGTATATTCTCTAATATAAAAAAAAAAAAAAGGATAGTGGATATTTGGTAATATCCTAAATAAAACTGAAAATATGTGGCAATAGTAAGCTCACAACACTTGTGACTTTGTTATGGTTATTCCATAATGAAAATTTGCAGAACTGTTACTCATGGTAATTTAGACAACAGGCCCATAGGGGACACAGTTAGAGAATGTTCTAGTGTTGGTATTTGTTGTTCACTGTCTATGCCATGTAACAAGTTGCTAAAAAAAGAATGAAGTCAAACAAAAGGTAAGCTCTTTACATTTCCCAAGCAGAGAACCAAGGAAAGAAATCACTGTGAAGGCAAGTTCTCTGTCATTTTGCTGAGAGTTCAGGAATTTGGGGCAAGGCATCATTGGAAAAGCAGACCTACCTGCTCCGCAAATAGCAGGAGATGAGATTGCATGGAGCCTTTCTTCAGAGGCTCATTCTGAGTGTTCACAAATGTGAATGAGTCAGTGGCAAAAATATATTCAAGGCTGCCTTTTCCCCAGTGCACATTGTTTCAAATGACCTCCAAATGGCAAGCCTTTCCTTCCTAAATTAAGAGAATCAGGGAAGGTCAAGAACAGAAACCCATAAATAAGTGAGAGTTTATCCATCAAGAAACAAGACCGGAAGAAATCTCTGACCATGGTTATTGTCAAATGGAACTAACTGGAAGCATTCAACTGAAAGTCTGCATGTTGGTGCCAAGTCAGCATTAAAGAGTGTTCCTTCCTGGGCCCGGCCTACTTCACACAGCTGCTTCCACGTGGGCCAGGGTACAAGGGGCCTGAGGACTGATTTAGGGGTCAATAAATCACTCCCAAAAGCTTTGGCCACCCAGGCTGTGGCTTGTCTCCTTTGCCACTGTAATTTCCTCAAAATCTTGGTAAGAAAAATCTCTCAAAAGACAAATCTGGGAGCCATAAAAGAGGAAGAACCAGGCACTCACTCACAGAGAGTAGATCCAGGGTCTGAACAAGAGGTTTTCTGCATGGTCGTGGTGAAGTTTTTATAATACCTAACCCAGAGAATTTCACTACCTCAATGAATCAGTAAGAGCTGTGTTTTCCCTCATCTGTCATTTTCCAAATGAAAAACTTTATTGGGACTATTCCAATTGAACTTCATCATTCTTTATTGGAAATGGCACATGAGGGAGAAAAATTATTTTTTTATAGGTCATTGGACATCAAGGAGCCACTTCTGGACCTGCTGGAAGGCACATCATTCATAGATCTTAGAGTTTGAGTTGGATATAGTTTTTAGATGGGACTTTGTCTTTCTTATTTGAGGCTGGAATAAGTGTCTTCTCTGTGGGAAGAAGAGTGTACAAGGCAGTTTGGGTGGCCACAGCAGTGAATTAGGACACATGGTGTCTGTTAAGTACCATTCCTCTTCTCTTCCTTTTAACAGAACTATCCCTTGTATTTCAGCTGGGCACATTGCTTCCCAGCAGCAGACTACATGATCCAGCCTAATTTATAGGTATTTATTTTATTCCTATAAATGTCAAGTGTATGTATTGCACTTAAGTATGCATTAAGATACTATTCTCAAAGGACTGTCAAAACAGAAATGGTTAATATACCATTGCTGTCTGCAGGAATTGCAGAATGAAGAGTTTAAAAGTTATTTAGATAATTCAAGCTGAAATAGCTGGAAAAGGCAAAAGAGACAATTTTTTATCTAACAAAATTCAACAGGTTCTCTATTAATCTCTCTTGGAAGCAATCACTGCAATAATACCATTATATTGCCCTTGATAAAAGTGAACACTTACCTTATTTGTGTAAATAATGCTTACTTAGAAATCTTTAAAATGTGATTTTCTTAACATATTTAAATTTCTGTAAGATCTGGCTTAATATGCATGTTTGAATATATGTTACAGTTATATATGTTAAATGTATGTGTGTGTATACATACATACAGTATATTAATGTTGGAATTATTTTTTGAAGATAGCAAAATTTTAACTGGTAAAGATAAGTTGATAGTTGCTGATTGTTGATATCGCAATTAAAATAAGTTGTTATTACAAAAAAAGGACAAAGTTTATTCCATATTGATTCGTAAGTACTGGCCCAACATCTAAGTGCATATGCTTTTGTTTTCAAAAAACATTGAATAAATGTAATATCATGTCTTAATTAAATACGAAAATTACAAAACATTAAATAGTTTTGGAGAGACAACAAAAAAGCTGAGGAGACAGACCTGCACAATTAAGATAGTCACACTGTTTGATACATATAAAGTACAAAGAGCCCAAGTCCCTGCCTGTACAATACTGAAAGAGCTAACCAGTATTATGTATTCAGTCTTAGATGAAACAGTTCATTTTTAAAAATGGTACATACTATTATTTAAAATGTATAAAATAATGGCTAAGAAAGAATCATGAGAAGCTAAATAGAACAAAATTTCTGCAAAGCCATAATTTCATGATGAAACAAATATATTTTTATCATATTTTATGTATAATATGATCTAATGCTCTTTGATCCCAGATGGCATATGAAAGTGTTTTGTAATTTTGATGTTACTAAAGAGGTTGTTTCCTAAACAAAGCAAATAACTCAGGATTGCAAAGATAGTCAACTCTTAATAAGATCTGTGGCTTGAAATTTCATTTTGTTATATATCACATTATATTTATTTCCTTGTAAAATTTCTGGATAGGGAATGAAGGATATTTCTAAGACTGATTGGATATTAAATAATTCAAAACCCAAAAGTTGTGATCAAACAGATCTGTAGGCATATGTAAGTACCACTGAGGTGAAAGTGCCAACCAAAGCAATTTGATTGAAAATTAACGTCTGGAGGTAATCAATGGAAGGACTGGCTGTGGACCTTCACTCTGCATTATCTGTGTTTATTGCTGTAGCTGGGTATCACAGAAAAAACAATGCATTTCTCAAAGACAGAGAAAAGATGTTTCCCTCAATTAAGGCATTCCTAAATTAAATTAGAATCCATAGGAAGTAATTCCACACTCAGATCTTAAACTGAGTTTTATTAATGTTGCTGGCCAGTAATGAAGATAAATAGTAAGCCCATTCCACTTAAGTCAAGAACTATAGATGCAAGTCAAGACTTGGGAGTGATTAATTACATTCTCCCTGCAAGGGTTCATGGGGGTTTGGCGTTACTTTCTCCTCTAATGCTGTCCCTTACTCTGAACTTAACATCACTGATGCAGAAGTTGACATTCTCTTCATTGTCCAAATGTGACTTAAGGCATTATAGTAAACGATTCAAGGCAAGCCCACCATAGGTGTGTTCTTTACATTTTACAAAGTATATTATATTAGCTAATAAAATTAAACATTCCAACATGACCTCTTTTAGCAGTTGTGTGATAAGAGAACCTCTATTAAAATCCCATGAAATAGAGGTTTCTGGATAACTGAAGAGTTAAATAGAAAAACCTATTTTATTTTGACTTAAGCAGCTTAAAAAATCTTTGCAAAATGAATTAGTCCACTTCACAGTCTTGCTAAGTACAGTACAGTAACATTAATTTAATATTTCTTTTATGATTGATGACTCTGCAGTGCTGTGGGTGGATATAAATTGTTGTTGAGGTAATAAGCTGTAGTATATTGAACTCTGAATTTAAACTGACCAGATATTGGCTTATTTCATCAAGCTTTGCTTCTTTCTCCCTAAAGTCAAGTACAGAAAAGAAATTTACTAGTATTATGGTTCTTGTTAGAGCCGTTACTACATGTGTGTGTCACACGTTGTACTTCTTAGGACAAGTGAGGGGTGTAAAGCATCAAAAGTTTTCAATATTTCTGCCTCATAGACTTAGATGGACAGTTCCACAAACATGTCCTTGAATGTGAGAGATTGCCACCAGCCCCAATTTACAGACACCTCAGCATTTTCACATCCTCTGAAATTGCCATGATTCCAATCAGTGAAGAAATAAGCACATGTGTAATTGGACTGTCAGTATTGCTAACAACTTCGTGGTCAAATTGGCAGGCATAACAATTGGCTGTTTACCCTGATCTTTTAATAAAGAGATGATAGTGACAATTTGCTGTTATACAAAGTATGCCATCACTGTAAAATTCCATTCTATATGGACAGAGTGGTGACAGTGGTGCCCAGGTGGAAATCTGCACAGACCTATGCTAGATTTCTCATCTTACCTGGGGAACATTATAGAAACACCACACTCAGGACATTTCCTAGAGCTTCTCTTTCTGGCGGTCAGGAGAGGGCCCCATCACTGTTTCTGTTTTCATTTTAGGATCCTTTCACTTTATTCAGATGAAAGAACCACAACTCTAAAAAAACCTTGGGGAACAAATATAGGAACTACATAATGGAATGGGACTCCTCAGGAATACTATTCGTAACAGCTAAAGGGCTAGTTCTCGCCATACCATTGAAGATCTGAGACGGTAGACACTCTTGGGAAATTAAAGAATGCTGCCTAGTAATGGTGATGGGAGATGGGTGAGGATTATTCCCAGCGTTCCCATAACTTTTCTAACCTAAAGACTCAAAGTCCTCAGGCTTTCATTTCGGTAAAGTTTCCACACCAACACAGCACATTCAAGAATTACAGAACTTTCGGAAATATCTTTTTTGAAAGAACTAGGAAATTGTTCTTTTGTTATAACAAGGGATTAGATGTGGGGAAAGAAGTGAGAAAAATAGAAGATAAAATCATCTATGAAGCACCAACTAGGTGAAGACATTTACTTAGGATCATAATGTATATATTTTAATGCATTTTTACCATATGAATAAATCAATGTTAGTCCCATGTATAAATTTAATTGAAGAATTAATATTTAATGGGATTAAGTAATGGCTCTAGGTAATAATAATTTAAAAAATAGCAACAATAATAGTTACCAATAGTTTATATTTATGGAAATCCTATAATATTTCAAGCATTGTGCTAGGTTCTTTATGTATATTATATAATTTAATTTTCACCAAAAATAAATAGGGTAAATATTACTTACTTCTCATAAAAACAGAAACTGAGGCTCAGAGAGTTCTATGTGACTTCCAATATCAAACCAAAAGGGAACTGGGGTTTAAATTCAGGACTGTCTGAGTCAAAAGTATGTTATTTCCACTATACCCAACTTAAGTTGGGAAATCTACACACCTTGGTCCCCACAAGTATTGGGTAACCATTATTGATTCAACTAGGGTTTGGATTTCCCAAATGGAAAATTTTAATCAATATAAATGGGAGTTTCAAAATATGTAAGGCACAATTTGGGGCATTAAAAAGGATTCCAGGATGCATTACAACATAATATGTTTTCTAGAAATTTATGATTTCTAAAATATTCACCCCAAAAAGGAACTAGAATGGCAGTTCATGGTATATATCAAATAGCTTCTAATAGCAAACATTTGTAAGCATTGTAGTAGGTGTCAGATATTAATTATAAACTTCATATATATTCGCTAATTTATCTTATAAGTAAGCTAGGTAGATACTATACCCCCAATTTTACATAAGAGGAAATTCTACACCATAGTCAATACAAGTACCCTGAGGACAGGGAGATCAATTTCTCCTAGAGGCATTGGTGAGCAATTTTGAGAAAGGGTAAAGGAGGGGAAGCAGAGTTTTGGTGAGGTTTAATAGTGGATAATGTTTTACAAAACAATAAAAATTGCATTAATTTTAATATCTTGTTATGTCTTTTAATAATTGTGAGAATTTACAAAATGAAAATCCTTATACAGAAATGGACAGGAACAAAGAAATAAGAAGAATGTACACTTTCTATAAAAATCACTCAATGTTCTATGTATTTCTTTTTCTTTCTTTCTTTTTTTTTTTTTTTTTTTGCAGTTTTTGGCCAGGGCTGGGTTTGATCCCACCACCTCTGGCATATGAGGTCAGCGCCTTACTCCTTTGAGCCACAGGTGCTGCCCTGTCCTATATATTTTTAAGTAAAGACCACAACCCAAATTTACTATTTTAATTTTATAAAAGAGTTATGGAAAGAACCTTAATAAAAAAGACAACTTTTGTTTAGTAGGACTACAAAAGGATGGGAGGAAGAGAATAAAGAAAACTTGAAATCATAATAAAATTACTATCATTTTTCAATTATCCAAAGGCAGATTTAAAGAAGAGCAGAAGAGCGGCTCCTGTGGCTCATATACTGAAGTTGGCAAGTTCAAACCTGGCCTTGGCTGAACTCCAAAACAGAAAAATATCCAGGCATTGTGGCAGGCACCTGTAGTCCCAGCCACTCGGGAGGCTGAGGCAAGAGAATCGCCTAAACCCAGGAGTTGGAGGTTGCTGTGAGCTGTGTGATACCACTGCACTCTACTGAGGGTGATAAAGTGAGACTCTGTCTCTATAAAAAAAAAAAAAAAAAGAGCAGAAATGTTTTTGTTAGAACTAGGCCATGAAGGAGAGAAATGGATAACATTAGCAATGGGAGATGAAACTCTCAAACCCCATCCCCACTTTAAATAGAGTATCTTTCTTCCCAGCCCAATTTTGCAGATGGCTTGCAGTGGAGCTGAGCATCAGTCAGAATTATGCTGTTTTGCCCATTTTACTGAGTTTCATTAAAGAGCAAAGTGCCATAATTCATCTATTCTAAAAGAAAAAAAATCCATTGAAAATATGCCATTGATCCCGCCACCTCCGGCATATGGGGCCAGTGCCTTACTCCTTTGAGCCACAGGTGAAGGTTTTGAAGGTTAGATCAGTTTACCTATACATAAATATATTTATTGATTTGTGCAGCTCCACCTGTAGATATGTAATCCAGAGAAGACCCTGACTTGCATATAAAAGAAGACTCACTCAATACTGTTTATTGCCAATTGTTTATTGCCAAAGAACAAAAGAATGAGTTAAAAACTCATGTTATATTTATGTCTGATTTCAAAGTGTGAACAAATGACTATATTATAACCAATAAAATGTTACATAATCCAATTTCCAACTAGATCATAACCTTACTTCAAAAATTTATTTCTGGGTGAGTGAAACTCTGATTTTGTGATTAAGTATAAATTAGGGCTAGAAAAGTCAAATTGACAATCTACTTTAAAAGAATAATATAACCCCCCCAAAATAGCAAAGTGTTATACAAAGCCCATGGAATCTGTATTTAAGCATACTTGGGTTTTAATCCTAGCCCCATGCCATATACAAGGTCTGACCAAGTAAGTTCATGAATGCATTCTAGAAAAAGTGCTACAAGCCTCATTTCTAAATATCACGACAGTCACCTTTGAAGTGTGCACTGATGCCAAAGCCTACTCCCTGCAAAGCAATTTTGGAATTCTTTTTCTGGAATGGCCATCAGAGTTATTATCCTATTACCCTTGATATCCTGAATATCATCAAAAGATCTTCCTTTCAATATTTCCTTTATCTTTGAGTAGAGAAAAAAATCATTGAGAGCCAGATCAGGTGAGTAGGTGAGTTTCAGGTGAGTTTTCTAACAGTCATTTGTTTACATACAGTTCCATGGAGTTGATGCATTGTCATGATGCAAGAGCTATGAGTTTTTGGTGAAAAGTTCAGGTCATTTTTGTCTAACTTTTTCATGCAGTCTTTTAGCACTTCCAAATAGTAAACTTAGTTAACTGTTTATCCATTTGGGCCAAATTCATAATGAACAATTCCTCTGATATCAAAAAAGATTAGTAATGTAGTTTTGGCTCTTGATTTGGACTGACAGATCTTTTTTGGTCCTGGAGAATTGGCTGACATTCATTGTGCACTTGGATGCTTTGTTTCAGGGTCATGCTGGTACATCCATGTTTCAGCACCAGTGATAACCGCCCATGCATCATCTTGACTCTACAAAAGGTCTTGGCAAATGTCAATTTTCTTTTGCTTTTGTTTTAGAGAGCTCCTTCAAGACCATTTTTTTGTACAAACCTTTCTCATATCAAGATTTTCCATTAAGATTTTCCTAGCTGTTTCTCTGTTGATGTTTACTTGATCTGCTAACTCACAGTCAGCTGACCATGTAGACATACAATTTGATGAGTTTTTGAAATGTTTTCATCAGTTCTGCTTGTTACTGGCTGCCCTGACCATCAGTGATGCTTTCTCTCACCACAGAAAAGTGTTCAATCCATTTATACACTGCCATTTACTTCATGGCATTACCCCCCTAAAGTTGAACTAACACAACCCTGATTTCACTTCTACTTTTGCCAAGTTTAATAAGAAATTTAATGTTTATTCACTGCTCTAATTCAAGCTCTGACATTCAAACAATGGCTTACAAAAACACACAACTCTCAAGAATGGAAGAAAAAGTATCCAAAGTACTCAGCCCTACTCTGAAGCTAATTTATAACCTTCATATGAAAGCACAAGAATATGAGGAAAGGGGCAAGGGAGGGTAGGGTAAGAGGGAATTTGGGGTGGAGGGAGGGTAATTGGTGGGGCCACACCTACAGTGCATCTTAGAAGAGTACAGGTGAAACTTACTAAACGCAGAATATGAATGTCTTCATACAATAACTAGGAAAATGCCATGAAGGGTATGTTAAACAGGTTGATGAAAATATTTCAGATTGTATATGAAACCAGCACATTGTGCCCCTTGATTGCACTAATGTACACAGCTATGATTTAATAAGAATAAAAAATAAATAACAATTATTAAAACAGAGGAAAAAAATCAAACCACAAGGAACAAATTTGTAGTAGCAAAAAACAAAAATAAACAAACAAAAAACACACAACAGTAAGGAACACCACTCTGCAAGATATTTCCACACATTGACCCAAACACAGCTATAAGACACTGATATATACAGGTTTGAAATCTTACCGAGTTGTTCATACAGTGCTGCCAAGGTAAGCACACAGTGGCAAGTTTGCAAACTTAATTGTCAGACCTCATGTATATATGAGTTGTCTTATTTTGTATATATATATATGATTGTCTAATTTATTAAAAAAGAAATAATCTTGCTGAGTCATGAGGATTCCTGTGAGGGTTAAATAAGGTCATGTATGTAAAGCAGCCCCCACAATTTCTGTCTTGGGGAACAGTTCACTAAATAGACCCTCAGCAGAATAAGTGAAGATTTTCAGGCTACGGAATCACACAACCAGGTGAGTTATCAATATTAATGTTAAAGGCATGAGGTTCTCTCCAATCCTGTGAGTAAACTAATTGCCTCGTTCTTCTTCACTGACATCATCATACATTTCTTTAGTGATAACAGACCAAGGTATGAAACCAATGTAAACAAACGTTGAACAGGATAATGAATAAATTTAAAGCTGACTCATTTCTATGCCAACTTGTTAAAATAAACAGATTTCAAATGAAAGCAAAAATGGGGTATAAAAAGCATTATAATTAATTAAATGGGTCCAAGATTTACAGATAACACTTGGCATCACATTCTAGGGGGAAAGTAATATATTGGTTTTACTTGAGGAACAATGTGTTGTAAAATGAATTTGGTTTGCTTGTTTTAATTGTTTTTTTCATGTCTCTTATAGTATCTTTAGGCTTAGATTTAATTTCTTCCCAAGGATATAATGAATTAAACTACCTTATATTGTGGCTATTACATTTGCCTATATTAAACTCATCTGATGTCTTTTTATACTCAATTGTAGCTTATAAATGCTCTGGTGGAGTTATTTCTTTTTCTTTTTTCCTTCAATAATATGTGCTACCATATTGACTTCTAGCCGCTATGAAGAGTAAGTTTAGAAAAATCATACCAATAAAATTCTGGATGTCAAAAACATATATTAAACAAGCAAATTTCCCTCTCCAAGAAAATGCTTCCATGAAAATAAAAAGAATCACTTGTTGAAGAACTTAGGCTTAAAAAACAAGAGCTCTGATAATTGTAAAGAAATGTCTATTTTCAATTACACCATTGAAGCAAGGTTCAAGTATTACATTAATATCATTAAAATTAATAGCTAGCTAGAAACTTGAGCATATATTTAAGGATGTAGGACTCTTAGGAAAAAGCTCACATTGTCATGTTTAGAAATCATAATAGTAATTTTGTTTACATAGATCCAGGTCAATGGTAGGTCTAGTGGCTACCTCAGATTCTCATTTAAACTAGACAATTAATTAAACCCAAATCAATCTAAACCAAATGAAATAGATTACTTGAACTGGCAGGCAGCACAAGTAAGTAACAATTCTGCATAACCACATCCATAGCCTTTGGAAGATGTGTGTTAAATTAAAATTAAAGTAACAATTAAAATTAAACAATCAGGTAAAAATCATCTAAAGATTTTTATTGCTTAGAGTTTTTGTCATAATCATTATATATTTGACACATATAAATAAAAATGATATAAGGTATTGCTTAATATCTGAACTTTGACTTAACGTGACAAACGGATCAAACCAGTGCATTTGAAAGGAACAAAGAACCATCATAAAACCAGTGAGAAAGTTTCTCTAGTCCAAGCTCTGCTGGGCCAAAGTTGAGTGCCTGTGAGCTCTGTGCCCACAAGTCAAATAGAAATGAAGATCCAGGGTGGTGCCTGTGGCTCAAAGGAGTAGGGCTCTGGCCCCATACGCTGGAGGTAGCTGGTTCAAACCTAGCCCAGACCAAAAACCACAAAGAGAAAAAAAAAAAAAGAAAAGAAAGAAATTAAGATCCATTTTTGGAGACCTCTAAAACTGGAGATGACCTGAGTTTCTGAGAAAAAATTCTTAAGAACTTTGAGGAAATTCAGGGCACAATACCTTACTTTATTTTCATAGGTGCCCCCCAAGAGGGACTCACCACACAAAGCTGTTGCCTTCTCCTTCTCTTCTGGGCTGCAGCCATGAGGTTTTGCTGCAAGAACCACTTGGAACAGGTCCCAAACTCGTCTTCACCAACAAGGACAATCCACATCTCTTTCCAGCGATATAGATAGCCAGACATGCTTCCTAAAATTATCTCATTAGGTATTTTCTTCATGAACATGATTGAGGAAAGCTGTGTCCTTCCTCAAGCTCACAACGCTGTCACTCACGATCACAGCCACCGGAGGACAAAGCCAACTCATGGAAGGAGAAGGATCCAAAAGCGTCAGAGAGAAACAAGGATGTGCCTGAATTCTCCTCCATCTCTGAGCACTTTGGATACGTGGCTCCATCAATCCCCTTTATTATTTAAGCTGATGTACTTTCAATCAAATGCAACTTAACTGAAGCAGGGAAATGGGCTGACCTGTTCATCCAGAACCAGGCTACAGTCCATAGGTATGTTTTCTATTTCTCAAGATAAGAAATAAGAATTAGTGACCCCAAATACGTGGTGCCCTGACAGTAGCAGACCCTCTAATTTTTCACTGACCTGGACAATTTGGACAATAGCTACCCATGTGTGACCTTACAGCTTCAGTCATCTAAGCAGTCAGCTTTAAATTGTTCCATGAGGTTATTGCTGTGGACCGACATCCCTTTGTAACTGAGCATTTCAAGAGGTATGGCTTGCCTAAGATCGCTTAGAATAGTCCCAACTCCCTTTGGAAGTTGGCCTTGCCACCTCCTCCTCACACCACTCTTCCGCACCAACGAAAACCTTCCCATCAGACAGGGAAATTTCTTGACAACAACTACCAGTGAATAGAGAATTTCCTGTTCAGCCCTCTTTGAGAATCAGCAGAACATCTGGATTTTTGTGCTTTTAGCCATTCCCCCATGATTCAAGGAAATTTACAGAGTGTCCCCAAAGTCACCCTTAGTTAAGTTGCCATACATAGGAAAATAGGGAATTGTAGCTAAATGTACCTTTATGTACAAAATATTCCCTAAATTTAGGAATGAATACTTGGTAAATAAAGGTACATGTAGGAACAATTTCCCATTTTCCCTTTAAGAATGGAGACTTAATAGTGACTTTGGGGACAGCCCATAGTGATTTAATAATTGTTAAAACATTCAGGACTTAAAATATATTCATGTGGGTAAGATCTCTGAGAATTAGGATACATCTCTGTTGAGAATATCTTAGCAATAGCAAGAGGCGGAGGTTATTTTTTACCCAAAGGGAAAAAAAGGTGTCCACTTTGGAACAGAGACATCATTCCTAAAGTGGACAGTTGATTTGTGTATGAGCAGCAAAACTTACGGAAGTTTTGCTGAATCATGTGCTTTCTTCTGTATTTATCGCCCTTCCCTTTCAAATGTGCAGTCTAAATAATTCCTTGTCATAATACAGTTGCATTTAGTTAACAATGAAACCTCATTAGCATATTAAGTAAGGATAATTGTTTACTGCTACAGAAGTCTAGCATTATTATCATCACACATTGTAACTCTATAGCTTATGTTTCTTGCAAGCCAAAGTAATTTTCTCCAGTGTCTCTCAGAAGGAGGCAAGAGACCTTATTATCATGAAGGTAAATAAGATACACAGATTTTAAATGATTTCCCAAATTCTCACAGTGAAATAACTAATGGTAAGTAAAATTAACTGTCTCTTTCCTGATTTCTATCTCAGTGTTTAAGAACAAGAGCACTAGCATGACTGTTTACCATTTTCTTGAAAATAATTAAAATGTATAGTCTACATTTATATTCATTAACAAATATTACTGTAATATTTATCCTATATCTATCTTTCCTGGCACTATATCAGAAGACATCATACAGTTTTAATGATGATACACTGGCAAAACATCTGTATATACCAGAAATGCTTGTGATTGTGAAAGAGATCATTATGTGGTTTAATCTTGTTGTAACATGAATATTTCACTTTTATTTTTCCTCGAGATGGAGGAAGGAAAAATAAAGTCATGAAGGACCTTGATTGATTGACTTTTCAAGTTATATCCCATCTTCAGAGACTTTATCTCATTGATTATAAACAACAAAAAAGTTTTATTGGACGATAAGGCCTTATTGTGTTTTCATTCAAATATGAAATTCTGCTGCATGGTTTTCATTATTTAAAAGCTGTCACTAAACTTTTCAAAACTTCTACTTGTACTATATTCCTCTTGCTTTTTTTCTGTTGTTTGTAATACATTATTCTGGGGTTTTGGGTATCACTATAATAAGCCAAAGTATGATGCTTTCTATGCTTTTATTTTCTTACAGCAAAATAACATTAGCAAAAATCAATTTTAGAATGAATGCACACAGGCTCCAGTGGCTCTTGTTTAGCGTTAGTTGAAAACGGGAACTTTTATCAATATCTACTGTGTAACTTTGAGGTAAAGATTCCAATACCTAAACGGCTGTTCTTACAGAAGTAGAGAGTAGAACAGTGGTTGACAGAGGATATGAGAGACGGTGAGAAGTTGATCAACAGGTACAAATCTAAAAGTTAGAAAGAATAAGTTCTGGTGTTCCAGTGCACAGCAGGATAACTAGATTTAACAAATAGCTAGAAGAGTGGTTTTAAAATGTCATCATCACAGTAAATGATGTTTAAGATGAAGGATATGCTAATTATTCTGGTGTGATTTTAATATGAATACTGCACAGGACACACATGTATTGAAATATATCATTGAAACTAACAAATATGTACAATTATTATACATCAATCAAATTTAAAAATAAACACAAGTATCTCTAATTGTTCCTTTTATACCAAATCATAAAATATCAAATTCATGGACTACATCAGAAAGGTTTATTGTGGTGTCTGCGCCTCATATAGCCGTCTGTTCTGTCTGAGCAACCCAGCCCACTTTCTCACGGGACCTTCCCTAGTTTCCAGGGCTCTACGCTTGGAGATTCCATTTCTCATAGTCCTCTGCTGGCTGGGTTCCAGGTTATGTTTTGCCAGTGAGAGGCACTTTAGAGATTTGAAAGATGAAAAAGAGAAAGCAGAATCCATACTATTGGGCCTACAGAGGTGGTGGGCAGAAATGCCGTCTTCAGTGTATTCAGATTTTGCAGTGACCTCTAGGTATTTCCTGATACATTGCCCACTTTGCTTTTGTGATCATTATTGGGAGTTTTCGGTGGCTCCTTGGGAAACTCCTTGACCCCTCTGTGAGCTAGTGGTAAATCTAAGAGTTAATAGAGATCCTGCATGACCTTTGCTTCTGCACGCATTCCAGCAATTAGGAAAACACTTAATATCTTCTATTAAATCCTCTTCTGCTACTTAAATGGTTGCTCTTGTCCAGTAGGACTGTCTGAGAAAGTATTTGACATTGAAAGTGGTCCTCATTGCCAAATAAGACATAAAGTGCTTTGACTCTGAGGCTCAGTATGAAGTCATCAGTAACTTATTACTTTTTTCCAAAGACTAAAAAACTAGACAACTAATATTATATAAATAAAAGTAAAGGAGAATTTCAAAAAACAGATCATGGCAAATCTTATAGACAATAGAAAAAGAAGAAATATTTCAAAATCATTCTACTTGATCTGGATATTTGACAATGTGACCATTACTTTCTTGGCATTATTATTACTAATATTGCTTAATATTTCGATGCAGTAATCGTCTGTTTTCTTTTCTGAATGTATTTATCTTTGTTCATTCTTTACATGGTTTTTGTTTCTAGCCCTTATCTTAAACATTGTTTTTTTGGTTTTGTTTTTTTTTTTTTTGAGACAGAGCCTCAAGCTGTCACCCTGGGTAGAGTGCTGTGGCATCACAGCTCACAGCAACCTCCAATTCCTGGGCTCAAGCGATAGTCTCCTGCCTCTGCCTCCCAAGTAACTGGGACTACAGACGCCTGCCACAACATCTGGCCATTTTTTGGTTGCAGCCACCATTGTTGTTTGGTGGGCTGGGCTGGATTTGAACCTGCGAGCTCAGATGTACGTGACTGGTGCCTTAGCCCGTTGAGCCACAGGTGCCAAGCCATTAAACATTGTTATTGTTATTAAATTTTAAGCCTTTTAAATTCTGTGAAGGCAAAAAGTGGAACCCTAATTAACATATGTATATGTAAAAATAAATAAATAAATAATAAAAAAAAGAAAGTGGTCCTCAGAAATAGACTTTGAAAATGAGGAGGTTCTGAACAGCTTCTCTGTCTAATGAAATTTAGAGATATCCAGAGACCTTTTTTTAAGCATTAAATCATTGAAATAGTGGCCTTAAATAATGGGCCTAATAAAGACAAAGGACAACAAAGAGGCTGCTATAATATAAGATTTTATTGTAGATAATAACCACAAAAACTCCAAGGTAGCCTGTTTACTTTTGAATGCACCCCTTCTTTCTGCAAAGAACATATGGTTTTAAAATTTAAACTGAAGTCTTGATCAGAAAATAAAAGAGTATCTTAAAAGATATCACATTCTTGTAGCCAAATAAAGAACTTATATATTTAAAAACTAGACTCAAAGTTTTATGATATATATTGCAAAATTTAAAAGCACATTAAATTCACAGTCTTCTTAATATTGTACATAAAAGTTAAGGCAGATGGGCGTCGCCTGTGGCTCGAGTAGGGCGCCAGCCCCATATATCAAAGGTGGTGGGTTCAAACCTGGCCTTGGCTGAACTTTAAAACAGGAAAATAGCCGGGCGTTGTGGCGGGCACCTATAGTCCCAGCTACCTGGGAGGCTGAGGGAAGAGAATTGCCTAAGCCCAGGAGTTGGAGGTTGCTGTGAGCTGTGAAGCCACAGCACTCTACTGAGGCCGATAAAGTGAGACTCTGTCTCTACCCAAAAAGAAAGTTAAGGCAATATTGGAAAATAGTGGAGATTTTTAGTGGCTCCTGATGGGTCTGAACCTCTAAATTCCATTGAACCTTTTAGCAAATAGAAGCAGCATTTCTTTCTTTCTTTTTTTTGTTGTTTTGAGACAAAGTCTCATTCTCTTGTCCTGGATAGAGTGGTAGAGTGCTGTGGCATCATAGATCACAGCAACCTCAGATGAACTCATGGCTTTATGAGCTCCTCAGCCTCCCTGGTAAATGGACTACTGGAACTCACCACAATGCCCAGCTATTTTTCAATTTTTAGTAGCAATGGAGTCTCGCTCTTGCTTAGGTTGGTTTCAAACTCCTGAGCTTAGATCATCCACTCACCTCGGCCTCCAAAATTGTTAGGATTAGAAGCATGAGCCACTGCACCCAGCAGAAGCAGCCCTTGTGGCTCTGTCTGAATAAGCTCCAGGGGCTTCACAGTAATGACCTCACTTGGGTTACTGATTCTTCACCAGATGTGTCCCATCACCTTGCATTACATCCAGACCCAGACCCACTTCTAGAGTCAAATCATAGGAAGATGAATACAAAATCTAACTTGAGAGGAGCTATTTTACACATACAAAGGACAGAAAGGTAATTATATTGGCAGAAACCTGGGAAGAAATGCTAGGAACAGATTTTAGGAGTCCCAGACTGGGGAGACAAAAATATTGTATCAATCTACAGATGTTATTGTAAAAATTGCACTTTTCAGAGATGCTGGATTTAAGACATGTGAAGCATGAGCATGCAATCGTGGCTGGCCAAATTTCTTCGTCAGTAGACTAAAACCTGGCCTCCATGGTAGTCAAGCTAAATAAACTTGAAGTACAAGAACTTCCAGGATATAATGTAGATAAAGGTCCACAAAGAAAGTAGAAATTTAGTGCTAAAGTATGAAGTGTGACCTGTTTAGCATCCCTCCACTGTGTTACCTGAGAAGGCAAAGAGGACTTCCCTTCATCAAAACCCTAAGAAATACATTGGTGGGCCCAGGATGACTACACAAAAAGACCCCACTAAAATGGGCTCTCTAAATTCAGCAGGGATAATAGGATCCCGGCGAGTGGCAGAATAAAGTGACTGCCTTTAAGTTTGAAGGCCTCAGACAAGGTGGGCATCATTCCCAATGTGGGTAGCAGGCAACAGCAGTGATAAAAATGGTCTGAGCCACAGAGATCACTGATTGATGGCCAAACGGTCCACTGGACTTAAATGGAAGTGTTGCCAACTAGCTACTCGGTTTTCAAAATTTAAAACATTATTGGTCTCCTTATTAGAGTTATAACACAATAGAGAATCATAAAAAAAAAAAAAAATAGAAAATCATGGCCTCTTACCTAGTCCCCTATTCAGAGCCCCAGAATGAAGCTTGTGCCAGGTTTCTTGGAAGAAGTACCTCATGTCTTTGCTAAAACAATCAACTCTAAATAACCCTAATAGATGCCTCAGAGGAACCTGTAGTCATTGACCAGTGTGACTCATTTTGTAAAATGAGGCACTTTCTTCTCTCTTTGTATAGTTGGTGAAGATAAACTCTGCAACTCTAGAATACCCACACTGGTTCTTTGACCCCCAGGGTATTAGGAAAGGATGATTCTTAGTTCCTGGAACTTCCTCTCCCCATATATAGTAAATTGGGATTAGTGCCACCAAAAATAACTAGAATTATATAGATATGACATTCTTATCACATCCCCGTTTAACTAATCTATCTGACGGATTAGGGCTGAAATCAGATAGCCACAGAGAAAAGCAGATCATTGCAAACATAATCAGGGAGTAACTATAATTGTAGCTGCTTTTCCAGATGTAGTTTCTTTGGTTGAGGCAAAGAAATGTATCTGCAAGATCTTCTATACAGCTATTAGTCAGGCAAATGCTTTTGTATACGCAATTAAGAACAAAAGTATAGTAAAGATCTTTGATTTCCCCTGGCAAGAACAAAGGTATGTCTTCACTTCACCTTGGCCTCAGGGCTAGGCCAACTGTCTCTCCTTCTTTCATGACCTGATTGGCAGAGACTGACTGGCAGCTCGCATTTCTGAGATGGAAGATGGTCTGCGGAGGTTTCTCTCAGCCTGCGACAAATTCCACCTTAGTTCACTTGTCTATTTTGTTTCAGAAAACTCTAAAATGGCACTATTAGTTGTTAAATGTCAGGTCCTGAGTATAAGCAACAAAGTAAGCCAAATTATTTTGTTATTTTTTAAATTGATTTTTCCATTTTATTTTGGTAGTTCAAGGGGAAAATGTTTTAGAAAAACCCCTCGACTTGGGGGCAAGAGATGTGAGAGAAAGGCCTTAAAAAAAGAGTGAGGACAGAAGGGAACCAAAAAGCACCAGGCTAGGTCCCTAGAAGAAAGACAGACAAGTCCCTGAGAATCCCTGAGGCTTAGGAATCATCACATTGAGCACTGTGCAAGAAGAGCAAGGCATTTCACGTTTCCTGCTACAATCTTCATGCATTAATCCCCTGTATTTCAGAAATTTTCCATACGCTGTAGAAATCACAATAGCAAGCATAGCTGGGATTTCTTTTTCAGTGCTATAACCAACAACTAAAAAGATCACTTGACTCATAAAGTAGATATTCAGTAGGAAAAGAAAATCAGATAAATTGGATGGATTAATGTTGTTTTTGGAAATGTCTGGAAAATGTCCTCTTTGTATTTTGGATGAAGTGTGAGGAGTAAAGACTATTTGGTGTCCAGATGCAACAGGTATAGGTGAGGAAGAAAAGCTGTGATTTGGAGTTCAGAGTAAGTCATGTAAATAGTACCACATGCTAGGCGTGGGTAACCTGCACCCACTGAAAACTCCTTAGAATAGCAAGGCAGCCATTGTTCTTCCACCAATTACTTGGGATGGGGGCTCACATTTCACAGGAATGGTTGGCTTTAAGAGGCTGAAAGATGTGGGGACATTAGGTAACACATAATAGATTTATTTTAGCTAAATCTCATAAATGTGCACTCAGCTTGGTAAGAGTTGGAAATTACTGACATAGATCTTGTCATCACAGGGAAAATGCAAAAAAGCAAAAATGCACAATTCAATTTCGAGCCAAACTGGTGCAAAATTGAAGAGGCAAGCCCTACCAGCTGTCTAAGCACAGATGCCATCTGACGAGCTCTCACTTTTTCTGTTGGACTCTCCAAAGGAGAGGATCCCACTCCAGCAGAGACTGAGTGCTGCAGTTTGCCATGGGTGCTTCAGACCCTTGAGCAAGTCATAAACGGGGCACTAAGTCTGTTTGTGCAGGGGCCCAGATGGAGAGCTGGGGACGTGGGAGTAGTGTTCCCAAGAACACAGATGTTCTGCCTTCCTGTAGCTCTCCAAAGGGCTGTCCACTCAGACATAACTCCTGTTTTCTCTGTTCTCTGAAGAGGCCCGGAGGAGGAGTAACAAAACGGTGGTACTAGGACTATTTAAACTTCTTACTTCCAGGTAGGTTAAAAACAAAATTTCATATAACAAATCTGTACTGTAACAAAGGACAAAATAATCCTTTCTGAATGTTTCTTTTCCAGGAGACCTAACCTTGCATTCAAATGTTAGTGCAATGTTTGTACTTAATACTAGCAGTTTCTTTTTAAAAAAACATAACCTGAGCGTGCAAATGGTAAACTTCTTTATTTCTCTTCAACCAGACTGAATTTAACTTTCAAGCCACAATTTGTGCTGATGGTGGTAATTTTGTTTTGGAAATCAACATTCACTCATTCAAATTGGTGATTACTTAGCCTTTTGGGTATAAACTTAAGTCTCCTTTGGGTAACTCCTCTGGCTATCAGAATGAATACATTCCTCCTTTCTCACTTCTTTCCAGGGACCGTCTAAGTTCTAGGTGTGGGGGATACCTGGAGAGCTTAAGGGGGGGGGAGAGTATGTACTATCTTACTTAGACCATGGTGCTTTTCAAAGTGAGATCCTCAACCAGAAATTTTAGTACCACCCAGGAATTGTTCGAAATATAAATTTTCACCCCAGACATACTGAATCAGAAAGTCCCAGTGAGGGGTTCTGGAATCTGTATTTTAATGAGACCTCCATGATTCGGATGTCTTTAAGAAGCACTGGTTGCACCGGTCAGGAGCCTTCAGCATCTATCACCTGGGTTTCTGATGAGATGCTCTATTGTTACTGATCTTTGGTTTTCTGGCTCTCAATGCATCACATCCATGGCTGAAGTGTCCTCTTCTGCTCCCTGGCTACCTCTATGGTCATTCTGCTTCCTTCTTAGCCTGGTTTCCTCCTCTCATTGTGCCGGCTCCAAGCTTGAGATGCTCTGAAGATGCTGTTGTCTGACCATTTCTACTTTACAGCTCAGGTTCCATGCTCAACACTGAGCTTCTCTACAGGTTTGGTTCTTTCTACTATATTATAGAAACTGGACCTTGAGTCTTTTCTCTGGAATCCCCCACACAGATTTCCAATCATTCTTATGTCATGGGGATTGGTCTTAGAAGTGGGCAGGATGATAGGCCTAATTCTTAGGCCCCTGGTTTATAATTCATTCTCTTGTCCACTTTATCTTACCTCTCCTTCTCATCTACAGTAAGGAAATTGTTGTGTTTTGTTTTTATTTATCTTGATTTGCATTTTTATGTCTGCTTTCTTGAATAAAGTAAAAAAAATTCCTGGTTAGGAACAAAGACCTCTAAATCTACCATTTTTGGAATGATGTCTGCTTTCTATACAATCATCCTTTTTTTCTACTAATGACTACTATTGTCATTGAAAACCTTAACCTGCCAGACTATTGACTTTTAACAAATTTCAAAATCTGTTTTATAGCTCCATACATTGACTAGTCTTTTGCATCCTTGCTTAATCATTCTAATTTTCCTTAAAAGCCCAAACTCAGTAGTGGAAGATGAAGTATAACAATACATGGAAAAGCAAGCACAGTAATTAAAATTTCGAGATTTTAAATTAGAAACACTGTAATGGTTTTCTAAATGTACTCCCTGATTCTAATCACTAAAATCCTTCTGCTACTAAACTACCATTCTCATAAAATATTCCTTTTAAAATGATTTTCCTCTTTGGGTTTTCTTGATAGGTCTCTTTTTAATTTATAGATAATTCTTTACTCAACATTCACATTTTTGTGCACACATAAAATGCTTGGAAATGAATGAATGAATTTCAAATCATCCCTGACCTGATCTTTCCTCTTGCATTAAACATTATTTCTAACATATCACTTACTTCCATTACACTCAGCCTCATCTACACCATAAAGAGATACATATTAAAAATGTAGAACTTTTATTATAGAATTCCATCTCCTAGGAATGGGTCCCCAGAGGATCCTCATTTGCAGGCTCAGCCTCATTCCAGGATCTAACGTCAATTTTAATCTTTGACAAGGAATATTGAAGCAACATCAGACCAAATGTCTAGACTCAGAAATAGGTCACCCTGGTGGCCAACCAGGCCCTGCTACAAAAGGGTTATGCTTTATTCCTGAGAATTGTTTCTTACCATATTCCCAGTTATTGTTTAGCTTTTTTTACTGAAATGTAGTATATACCGTAATTATTTGATACTACTTCTTATTTCTTTGAGATTTTTTTTCATTTACATTGGTACTATTAAAAGTTTCCATCAACATTTATAAATTTTCCTTCCATTTACTGGAATCTGACTACTATGATATGAACCAGAATGTGTTTCATTTGTCAGAAGCAAGGCTGGAAGACTGAGGCTTCTTTAATAATTGATTCCAACACCTTGGATTCAATAAAATAGTCATATATAAATTTAAATAATCATAAATATGCACTTGTATAAAGTAATACTAATATTTGGCTAAAAGGCTTTCCTCACTAAATGTGATATATAAAAGTTGAAATGGCAGTTTCTACTTTATATTTCTAGTGTTCTGTATTTCACATTCCACTGTTATATGAAATTCTATAAAATAATGAGGGTAGCTATCACAATTCCTTACAATTCCTCACAGCAGACATCATCATATTCCTATAGTTTGAAGTGCTCTATTTGATGACAAAATCATTTCTGACTGTTGTCGCAGGAATTACAGAGTATTTCATTGCGATGATGAGTCCTCTGTTCTGTATCACCACCTCTCAATGCACTTCTGTAAGGAGATTGTGGCAATACAGTGGTGCTTCGTGATCATTTTGTAGTTCTCTGTGACTCCTTTTGAAACCCTCTTTTTCTTACTCACTCTCTGTCCTGGCAGTCTTTCAGGTTGGAGAAAGATCCACTTGTTCAAAATTACCCCCTGTTGAATTAGTTACAGAGAAAGGATCTCTGTTAAAATGGAAAGGCTCCACGTTAGCCACATTCTGGTTTCCCAGAGAGCTGCGTGGAAAACTAACGACATGGATTAGCTAATATTCTTTTATAAATAAAAATGAAATGCACATTCAGCTGTGTGCACCTAATATATTTCTATTATGGTCAAGCTGATTTATACAAAGTTGTTTTTTTTTTTAATTTGAAAGAAAATATTAGAGTACCTAAAACATAAACAACTTAGATTTCATGTCACAGAATAACCATTTTGAGTGTGCGTATTTTTTAGATCATTTGTATTCAGTGAATTTGGAAAAGAAAAAACCTTTTCTTTAAGTAGGTAAAATACTATACCTATAGAGAAGCTAATGTAAGTCCATTTTTAACCTACAATGATTTTTACAACCAAATAATAGGGCTTTGAATAACAGAACTACTATAATTAACTCACTTGTAAAAGAAGACAATTTTTCCAGGGCATCCATTCATACTTTGAAGTATTTCTAAATTCTCCAGACTTTTGCCATTACTGGAGCACTATGGAACCGAATATCTCTCTGGACCTGAATCTTTTGTGAATCTTCTACTTAAGAAACAATTAAAATTATTTCTCTGATGTGTTTTAAGAAAATAGCATCATGCAACTAATAATTGCGACAAGAACTTTTGAAGAAACTAGAGGTTTTCTACTTGCAAAACCAAAAGCACAATTATAACTCTTCTATATCAGCAAAAACGATTTCATTTCTAGCTCATTTGCTGTCTGGAGTGAGGCTTCTGACCCAAAGGCCTTTATATTTATTTAGTATTCCAGCTCCAAGAAAAGAAAAGTACTAAAGCAAAATAATTCACTTACATTTAGAAGTAGCAACCAACACTTTCAGTAGATTCATCAGTTCAAAACAGCTCATTAATGTTGTTAATTAAAAATTACACTACATATAAGCTTATTTAACAAATCAGAGACTAATAGGGTCAATTTAATAAAAGTTTCTTTATAATGTGGACAAATAAATCTCCCCTTTTCTTAAATACTTAATACAAATTTTGTTAGGCAATTGGCTTGAAAAAAATGGACATATTTATAGACATAAACAGAAATATAAAAGTACAAAAGTACACAGATGCTCCTCAATTTACGATGGGATTACATCTCAAGAAACCCATCATGAGCTGAAAATATTGTATCTAAAATACATTTAATGCACCTACCCTGCCAAGTATCATAACTTGACTTAGCCTATCTTAAATCTGCTCAGAATACTCAGTGTAGCCTGCACTTGGGCAAAATCACCTGCCACCAAGCCTACTTGTAATAAAATAGTGTTGAATACCTATGTAATTTATTGAATACTGTACTGAAAATGAAAATCAAGATGGTTTTATGGGTACTCAAAATACAGTTTCTATTGAATGCATATCACTTTTGTACCATTCTGGAGTTAGAAAAAAAAATAAGGTGAATCAAACAGTCCTAAGTCAGGGACCATCTATATTCTATAAAGGTTATGCTATTTCATGTTAAAACTATTTAAGTATTCAAGTGTTCAATGATAGCAAAGGATAGCTAGTCTTGCTAAGATTAAGCCTTCTTCACACTGCTGGCAAATACGAAGCTTGGCTGTGTTAGCTCCATTTTGCTTAGAAATGCAGCTAGAATTCACCAGGAAGGGGGATCACCGTGTGAGAGTGGATAGGGAGCATGGCATCTCCACTACTAGCTTCAAAATACTGGAGAAGGAACCTGGTGGTGGTGAAATTGGTGGAAACTCAGGAAAGGGAGGAGGCTTCCCAGTGAGGTCAGCAGGAGCAAGTTCCAGAAAAGGAAGAGATGGTGGTGTGAAGGTGGCAGTCTCACAAGTTTCCAGTCAGGAAAACAGCAAGACGTTCAAACCTCAACAATGAACTTTTCTTAGCAAATCAACCCAAAGAACAGAATAGTTCTGTTAAGTGATTGCAAAATGTTTAATTTCACCAAATAAGTTTAGCTTTTTTGTGAAAATCTGTTCATTAAAGGTTTATTAATTACTCTTATTATTAAATCAGAAAATAGCATGTAGTTCAGGTTCGGCATGTTCCTGAAGGACAAAAAGAGATATGGCTAAAAGATTTGACCCCTGAAACTTTCCCCTTTACCATGACATATGTGGATAACAGGCAAAACAATGGTGGAGGTAATTAGGCTGGTGCTGACTTTTACATCTTTATATTCATAAAAAGCACATCAAATCCTTTTGATCATACTAGAGTTAAAAAATGTAGTATTTTTTCTAGCTAAATTCAAGGGTCACCGATCCTCATTTAATCTATAAAGGACATAGTTATCACCATGAGGTCTTCTTTACTGCAAAGAGATTTTTATGAAGAAAAGACTTCATGGGGAGATTAATATTATTCCCTAAAGACTCTGACAGTTTTGGTATATTGATTTCTACCACTTTATGAAGTATCTGTCCTCCGGGCAACTGAGCTATCCAGCAGAATTTCCCAGATGTCAGATTGCAGACCAGTCACCTTTATGGCAAATTTTAACTAATTCACAAAGTGTTTACTTCTGAAAGTGGGTTAGGCTGCTATCAACTAGTGCAAACTTGTGGTTTCCCCTGCCAGTGGCCTGAAAAGCTCTGGGGGCCAAGCACTGAGATCCAGAGCTCCACCTCCTGGGGCTCAGGTCTCCGTACCTCCCTAGTAACACTCCCTCCATCCTTGACAACATCCCTCCTCCTATCTCGCCAAAGATTTCCAGGTACCTTATTCACTTGGGTAGTCTAATTTTTGTGCTTTGAGTTTATCCACCATTAATCACAGGCTTACTCTGAGCTGGACACTGCCCAAGACCCTATAAATCTCAAGGTAAATAAGAAACCAGCCCTGGCCTTGAAGAATTCAGGGTAAACTAGAGCTGGTCAAACACTAACAGCTAAGGCAGTGCCATCCACAGGTGTGGAGGACCACAGAGCACCAGAGCTTGCAACTTCCTTCAGGGATTAGTCAAGGCTTCCTGGAGTGGCTGGTGGAACCAGTCTTGAAAAATGAAGGGAAGCTGTCCATTTAAGAAAAAGAGGGTTGTAGTACTGCTCTGTATCCCTGCAAAATTCATATGTTAGTTTTAACCACCAAAGCAACTGCATTTGGAGATAAGGCTTTGGAGCAGTAATTAAGTTTAAATGAGATCATTAGGGTCGGGGCTTTAATCCAATAGGATTGGTAGCTCTAAGAGAAAGAGAGAAGGAGAGGAGTTTTCTACACCCATTACCTGTCCTATGGAAAGGCCACTTCAATGTGGCCATTTACTAGCCAGGAAGAAAGCCCTCCCAAGAACTTGACCATGCCGGCATCCTGATCGCAGACATCTAGCCTCCAGAACAGCGAGGGAAGACATTTCTGTTGTGTAAGTCACCCAGTCTATGGTATTTTCTTCTGGCATCCGAAACAGACCAAGGCAAGGTAAGTACCCTCATGTGTTTGGGTTACTATAAAAAGTACAATTACTAAACTGTAAAGTGTGAGGCCTGTGATGGGTGAGGCAGAAGGGTGTAAGAGAGGGGAGAAGAAGGGAACCGAGGATAGAAACAGACACCACTCTCACTAAAAGTTTTGGATAATAACAGGAAAAGAGATTTTTGGAAGCATGTCATGAATTTCAGCATCTGCAAAGGGGAACCTTTAGATTCCTTCCCCGTTATTCTGCTTGTTAGTTGCAGAGAGGTTAAGTTTATTCCCCCGAGCTGGTTGCCTAGATTTATTGGAATTCTGATTCACTTTTACCTTAGTTTTGTTTTTGTTTTTGTTTGAGACAGAATGATACTCTGTCACCCTTCGTAGAGCGCCAAGGCATCATAGCTCACAGCAACCTCAAACTTTTTGGCTCAAGTGATCCTCCTACCTCAGCCTCCCGAAGACCTGGAGCCACAGGTACCAGCCACAAGGCCCAAGCCTAATTTTTTTATTTTTGGTAGAGACAGAGGGAATCTTGCTCTTGTTCAGGCTGTTCTCCAACTCCTGAGCTTTAGCAATCCACCTGCCATGGCCTGTCCAAAGTGCTAGGACTACAGGCATGAACCACCACGCCTGGCATTACCTTAGTTTTAAAGCACAAAGAAACTGGGGAATTTAGGAATATTTATCTTGGCCTTTAACCTGCGACAGTAGTGTTTTAACAGCTGTTGCAAAATATGACTATAGAGAATAAAACAAATGGTGAAAACTCAAAATAACTGCATTATTATGGTAACACAAATGCAACATCTTAAAAACTCCAACTTCTGGAAAAAAGGAATATGTATGAATATACTAATGACAATGTTTGCACAACTAGATTAATTAGTAAAGATGGAGAAGAAGGCAGAAATAGGTAAAGGAAGCAAAGTTAATTCATAAACAAATAGTTATGAGCATATCTTAATAATCTTGAGATAGCCACTAACAGAATTAAACACAGGATGACTTTCTAAAGAAATGAGAAGACAAAAGTAAACAAAACAGTCTGCAGAAGAGAGGCCAAATGGTGAGCAAACAAAAAACTAAAAACAAATTATCTAAGTCAGGATAACATAATTAAGGTATATAGTTTAAACTTGCCTATTTAAAGGATGAAAGGCATCAGACTGAACCAAAAAAAAATAATTTATTACTTTTAAGATAAAGATATAAATAACAATAATAATAACAGCAGATATGTCCACTTGCACAATTGGGACTAAGAAGGGTTGTTATATATTGACAAAATTACAAACAGTAAAATAAATAATAGTACTGAATATCTGAAGCTGAATAGTTTATACACAGAATTTTAAAAACATAAGGAATAATATTTTAAATACACAACCTTTACCTATATAGCCATCTATCATCTATCAGCTGTCTATCCCGCCAAATGTAACAATACTTTCTATGTCTAGACATATAGATAGAGCTAGCTACCCATGGCAAATAGCTTTACCTTTATATCTATGTACATATTGAACTAACAAAATATCTTAGGAAATTGACCGAAGCAGAACTAATATGTAGACGAAGATTTATCTTCTATTCACCTGTCAGGGGATGATTACTTATGGGTGCTTGCATTTCTGTACATCTTGCCAACACAAGTAGTAGATGCTTTGTTTTAAAACTATCTTTTCAAGGATTATCTGTGTAGAACTACTTTGGAGAAAAGAGAGAGCATCTTCCACTGGAGCAAAGGTTGGTTTACTTATAGTTTTAGAAGATAGAGATAGACCTTTCCTCCAAAGCAAAGGTCAGACATGCTTGCTGTCCAACATAATAGATAATATCTCCCTCCAGAACTGAGGGTAGACCTGCTTAGTACCTTTTTTAGAAGAATCACATCTCCTAAACCCAGGATTCCCCTCCCCTATAACACATCCATTCTGTGAGCAACTTTCACCTGCTCCTCTAAACCCATTTTGTGGGAATTGACACAAAAATGATGATTCTCTAGCTACTGCCAGTATTATGAGTAAGAAAATCCTTGGTCTATGACCCACTAATTGCATGTCTTCTGTATAACTATGAAAACTAATTTGTTAAGTAGGATTAAATCTCAATCTTTCATAGTTCTTGACATCACCAGCTATTTCTTTCACATAAAATACACAAGAAGAATGTAGAAAATTGGTGTCACACCCAATGCAAAGTCAGTAGTACAAAGAAACTGAAATCATACACCCATTAACTGACCGAGGAATCAATTGTAAAATACAAATTTTTTATTACTGAAAAAAGATTTAACACTTGAGTATGAAAGCACACCTTTTATGAGAATAACTGTTAGGTGAAAGTAGAGAAAATGAATATACAAAAATGTCAAAAGAAAAGTAGCACACAAAAATGAATTTGTAAGTATAAATATCTCTTAATGTAAACAAACTAAATTTTAGAAAAAGAAAACAAAATCAATTTGGAGTAAAAGAAGAATTAAGAAGCAAAATTAATAGGATAATTTTTAAATATATCCAAATATTTTTAGAATAGAATAACAGTAAAGTACAAAACAAAATTACAAGTGATAAATGCAATATAACAATGCTTTTAGAAATAAATAAAATACCAAATTCTGCCATGGATATCAATAAAAGAACAAAAAATGCATCTCCAAGTGATTTTTTAGGCAGTGCTAATTTCTATTTCTTATATTTCATTTGTGATTTTAAAAATGTATATCTATCAAGTAAAATTTATTTTAGAAATCAGAAAGAATCAATATTATATAATTTATTATTAGCATACCTTAAATTTAGTAAGAAAAATACAATCATAATTTTTGAAAAAAGGAATTGAATAGAATTCAATAGTCACGATTACTGAAAACACCAATGAGCATGGAATCAACATGATTAAAAAACAGTCAGTATCACACATTCCTAATGGTAAAACCCAAGAGAGACTGCCATTAAATTTGGAAAAAGCACTAATGACATCTAACATCCTTACTAGAAGTTCCTCGTTGCAGGAAAACATGCTCAGGGATTCCACCGATTCTGCATTGTTGTGAGTTGTATAATTATTTCATTATATATTAATATGTAATAATAATAGAAATAAAGTGCATAATAAATTTAATCCACACCCTACCTCCAGCCATGGAAAATTTCTCTGTCTTGGGTTTTACCATTAGGAATGCGTGATACTGACTATTTTTTAATCATGTTGATTCCATGCTCGTTGGTGTTTTCAGTAATTGTGACTGTTGAATTCTATCCAATTCCTTTTTTCAAAAATTATGTTGTATTTTTCTTACTAAATTTAAGGTATGCTAATAATAAATTATATAACATTGATTCTTTCTGATTTCTAAAATAAATTTTACTTGACAGATATACCTTTTTAAAATCACAAATGAAATATTAGAAACAGAAATTAGCACTACCTAAAAAATCATTTGGAGATGCATTTTTTGTTCTTTTATTGATATCCATGGCAGAATGGATAAGGAATGTTGTAAGACATGACATAGAAGATTAACATTATAAATAACAAGAGATAAATACAAGACATAAAGAATAGTGATCCATTTAAAGAAAATGGAAAATGTCATCCCATGAAAAACATATTAATGTAAAAAGAAAAATAAAAAAACATAGGATACACATATGCAGATAATAGCAAATGTGAAAATAAAATCATATAAATAACTCTTACACACTGCAACAGAAACATGAAACCTCAAATCTACTTTTGTAAAAACACATTTAATATAGGAATAAAATTACAAATATGTTTGAGAAACATAAAGGTCTCAGATGGGAAGACTAAATAAGTTACAGATATCAATTATTATCACATTAATTTATAGGTTAATGCTATTCAAATAAAAATCAAATGTCATTGGGGGTAATTTGACAAAATAATATTAAATTTTTCCTGGAAAAATTATTAGGTAAGAATAATGAAGAAGTTTTAGAAACAGAACAATAAGAAAAGACTTCTCAAATTACTTATGGTAGTATGACTCTATAAAAATTAAAATAGCAAAGAACTGATGCAAATACAGAAAGATTCTGATCAATGACAGACAAAGCTATCCCCAAATCGAGACTTTAATATAGGCCCACATCAGAGGTCAATAACCTTGTGATACCATGCTAGTAATTAACAGCGGGGTTGGAGGCAGAAATGACTTTCAGGCTTCACTTCGCATCTTTCATTACTAATGATCTGAGAATGAAGTATTGTGCGGAAGCATCACCACCTCACGGCCACCGATTTTCCTAAGGAATGCACAACTTAGATCACTTGAGGGTGCAGACCACAGAGGCATTGCAGCCTAGGAGAATCCAATGCATCCATTGATGTGACACGAGGCAGAGCTCAGGCAGTGTTTGGAGGGATGCGGAACAGCTGTAAATACAGATGAAGCTTCCTGGGCCCAGGGCCTGTTCCTGAAAGGCCACCCACAACTAGTACTGGATTGTTGACTGGGGGGGGTTGAGGACCTCAGTCTTATGGAACTAGGGTGCAAAATCCGATGCTGCCAGTAGGTGTCACCATCTATATTATGCAGCGCAAGCATAATGCCTCTCACAAATCCAGCAAAAGCAAGCTTTAAGATTTACTATGATTTGAGTGCCAAAGATATGAAAGTGAGTAAGATAAGCATTCCTATTCACCAGGAGTTGACTGCAAGTAATGATAATTTATTAACAGTTAGCTCCCCATTTTCTCAAATGTAAAATGTTGTACGTTGATTTCCTTCAATATGGAAGTTTTTAAAATAAAAATTTAACATCTATTTGTCACGCTGAACTTGATAATTGACACAAGATTATTAAAGTCACCATTTAATCTTTTAAATAATTCATGCACAATATTTTATGATTGTAGTATGTGTATAGATACCTGGGATTCATAATATCTGTTACAATAAGCAGCCTCAAATCCTTTACTCTCCTCCAAACGATGCCTTAGGGGCAAGTGAAAACCCACCAAGGATAGGGCTTACTTGTGTTTCTTTGCTCTGTACATGTCCATACTGCACCGAATGCTTGCCAAGTTGCTAGTTTGGGTCTGTTACAACAAATAAAAAGCAATAATGGTATAAACAAAATGAATAGTCAAAAGGCTGAATGTGTCTAACAGCTGTGAAATTGCTCTGTGAAAATACCCCACCCTATAGGCATAGTTAGGATACAAATATGCCCTTCTATTTTACAAAATTAGATACAGCTGTTGGGAAAACATGCTGAAGACCCCCAACCTATACCAATTAATACCAACTATATCTCTCTGAAGAGGCTGTAGCCAAAATGTCTTTTCTCTTTCTCAAATACGTGTTTTTCTTTTAACCTGATGTGTTTGTCTGAGGGCCTATTGGTGTTCCGTGGTGATAGATGCCACAGAAACATTTGTTTTTTGGACTAATTGGATGGCTTCAGTTCCCACAGCTGTCAGCCTGACAATTTTTACAAGTGGTAAATTCGAGGGAAAGAAATTTCTAAAATTAACAATACATAAAAACTAGAGTATAAGTAGTCTTAAAGATTTGAAGAGTTTGGGTGGCGCCTGTGGCTCAAAGGAGTAGGGCGCCGGCCCCTTATACAAGAAGTGGTGGGTTCAAACTTTGCCCCGGCAAAAAATGGAAAAAAAAAAAAAAAAAAAAAGGGGTTGAAGAGTTTGTTCTAAACTATAAGCACCTCCTAATGGCTGGATCAAAGAGTGGGATTCCACCACCTCCTCTTTCAGATTAGACACCTAAACAAACCAGTGAAAAAGTCAACCATGTGCTTAACTATCTTTTTGTTCCTTTCCCACACCTTCTCTCCCCCACACTTTCTTTTTTCTTGCTTGCTTGTCTTAAAAATCTTGTAACCCAACTCAAAATACATAGAGATTTTTAAACATTCCCTCATTCACAGAGAACTAAGAAATTATATTAGCTATAAGTTTCAAACTAAAGGTGAACAAAGGTGGAAAAATATTTAGGGAAGATGACTGGTCAAAAGCAATTATTTCTAAACAAAAATCGAAGTTGAGAAAATGGTAGCTGGGGATACAAAGTATTTATTTTTATGTTTAAATTTTGCATAATGATTTAAGAATTCAATTTCTGGAAAAAACAATATGATACTGTTTAAATGTTTAAGGGCCACGTGTATTTTTTTAACCTAGATAGTGAAGATTACTAAATTTGAATTAAAAATTAACTTTGCAAAACTAAAAAACAATAAATGTACTGTTTGATCTTTGATAATAATCTAATTATGATGCATTGCTTGTAGGAGATGCTCTCAGTCGTCTAAGCTGCAGGACTTAGAGAGGACAAAAGCAAAGGGGTCTCTTGAAGGTTGGCAACATGCAAGGTACAGAACTAATTTTGTGATTCTTTTTTGTTTGTTTGTTTTTTGTTTTTTTAAGAGACAGAGTCTCACTTTGTTGCCCTTGGTAGAGTGCCATTGGCTCACAGCAACCTCCAGCTCCTGGGCTTAGGCGATTCTATTGTTTCAGCCTCCTGAGTAACTGGGACTACAGGTGCCTGCCACAACGCCTGGCTATTTTTTTGTTGCAGTTCAGCCAGGGCCGGGTTTGAACCTGCCACCCTTGGTATATGGGGCCGGCACCCTACTCACTGAGCCACAGGCACGGCCCTAATTTTGTGATTCTTAGAAACAAACAAACAAAGCATGGTCCACGGGGTAACCAAGGCTTTAGGATTTTAGCCAGGTTCTGGGGTTAACTTGCCTAGGTTCTGCCAACAAATGTGAAAACTTTCTTGCTAGTTCAGATCCAAGGAACTGCTTTCCTTCAAGCACGAGCTATCGGAACTCACCATCTCTTCACTGCTAGCTTTTGCTGGGTATATGGAATTTTAAAATCTCAGTGGTACCTTTAAGTTTCCGTATTCCTCCTCGCTATGGTGCTCCTTTTCCTCTACCTGTTGGTGGCACGATTCTTTATCCATAAGCACTACGGTCTGTGTAAAGATGCCCCAAAGCCAGCTTGTCTTCTCTATAGGTAAGGTTAAAAGAAAAAGATAGGCGCTCTCATACTTTCTTCTTCCTCTCAGGACAGTTCTTAAATTTAGACACAATCCATTAAAGTTACCTCTTTTTAGGGGAACATATTTTCTATAGAAGGAATGTGTTTATCAATGTGTTACTAGTAAGTGGTCAACCCACCCAATTTTACTGTAAGATAAAAATGGATATTCTAAATAGTAGAGATACATTTCTCAAAACTGATTACTCGGAAATACAACTTCTGGTGAAATGGTGACTGATTTCTATGCATCTGTTAAATGGATTCTAATATCCTAATCTGCTGAAAGGATTTCTATGCATCTGTTAAATGGATTCTAATATCCTAATCTGCTGAAAGGAACCCAACATTTCAACTCCATGTTGACATCAACATGTGTATAAAATCCTTACGAATACCCACGGATGAACTGATGGTACACTGATGAATAACAAGATGGACAAAGTCAACCTCAGAAGACTTTAAATGAATAACAGAAGGTTTATACTAAGTGAAAGTGAAAGAGAGAGCACACATTAAATCTTGATTGTCAACATCAGGAGTGTTAGTGAGGAAAGTGACCATGACCTCCTCCATCAGGAACGTGTTACAATATTTGGAGCAAGGTATATTGACCTATTGACCAAAATATAGAATATATAAAGGAAAGGTGAACAATGTTATTCCTGGGACATGTTAGCAAACACGTATGGTGTGATAACTACAACGACAACAAGAAGCTGAAGATAATTGTACCAAATACTTTGATTACTGAGTGAGTTACTTCTTTTCCATCTACTAAAAATACCAGGTTTGAATGGCTGATGTTATAGGTTTATATTTCTTACTGTCTATTAAAAACATAATTTTATTCTGGGCGGTACCTGTGGCTCAACGGAGTAGGGCATCTGGCCCCATACACCGGAGGTGGCGGGTTCAAACCCAGCCCTGGCCAAAAAATAAACATAATTTTATTCCTATTATGTAGACTAGTACTTCATTCTGAATAGACTGAGTTAGTGAGCATGTGAGTGAACCTGGGTGAATGGACCTTCATGGACTGCTCAACATAAGGTAAAAAAACCTTAAAAGTGATTTTTATAATCATTATTATGTTAAGGATAAAGCATTTAGATTGTTTTTAAGCTGAAAACTGTCCAGGCTAAACCAATAATATGGAACCAGGTAGTTTTTAGAGGCGACACTATTTCTCACAGGACATGCAAAGAAGAAGGCCCTTCATTAACTTTGGGAAGGAGTGTGATACAATGAGGGTCCTAAGCTCATAGCCCACCAAGCTTCTGCCGTGGACACGGGCTTCATTGAGACTGATTGTCTTCCTGAAGAAGCCCCAGATGAACCAACTCAGACGAGGAAAACGTGTCAACCGTTGGCATCAAGAAAATCATTCCTTCTTTACTTTATCTAGGAATAAATCACAGATGAAATTGTGACACAGATAAATAAGGTCAAGCCACCAGCAGAGTGCAGTGTAGTTTGAGCCAATTTACAGAGGAGGCCTTTTATAGACTTTTACAAGGCAGAAACCAGTCCGAGGGCACAGATGGGCACGAAGCATCTGGAATCAGTGAAGAAATAATAACTCCTGCTTCATGAAGAAGTAAGAAGACAGTGGTTAGATGAGGTGCAGAGAAGAAAGTTTTGAGATGAAGTCTTAGAGACAGACTCTGAATTCTTTAAGTTGAGTCAAAACGATGCACCTTTGGATGACTTATTGAAAACCGAGAGGATTAAATGAGATTGTACATACTAAACATAATCTCCTCTCAAGAAACCCTCAAGTGTGAAAGAGATGCAAATACTGCAAGGAAAACTACAGAGAGGAAGCCGTGATAAAGTAGGACAGTGGAAGAAAACTTCTGAACAATATATAAAGACATAAGAGAAAGTCTTACATTCATGAAACAAGAGTGAGATACTGTATACAAAACCATCAGAGAACCACGAAAATATCTCTTCAGAAGTCAAAAATATTTACTAAATTTCCAACAAAAATGCAGGAAGATAAAGGTAAGGAAATCACCCAGAAAATCAAGTAGAGAGAATAAGAGAGAGAGGAAAACCAGAGAGATAAGAAAATTAAGGATGAATCATCTGGAAAGTTCTACAGCCAAGAACACAAATTTCAGTAAGTGAGAGAATAAAATTTACAAATCCAACTTTTACCTTGTTCATTTAAACATATACAATTACACAAATTATCGCCTGGAAAAAAAGACTATAGAATACCCCTCTACCTACCCACAAATTAAATAATTTCCATCTTACAAAAACAACTTGAGAGGATTTTTGAAGCACAGCAATTTTAGAAGTGAGGCTAGCCACCCATATCCCCAGCCAGCATCTCATGAGAAACTCTCTTACTGTTAGTGATTGGTCCTTATCATGAAATACGCAGATTTGGGGAGAGGACAGACTGAACCAAGTTGGATTGTTACATGTCAGCTGCAGCTGCCTCCTTTGTGTGGATCTTCCTATTGCTTCTGCAGGTCCAAAGGCCGTCCCCACCCCGTTGTCCAAATTCCATGTTTTGTTTCCTTTTGTGATTCACTCCTGAATCTGGACAAATATTTAGTGAGCAGTTACTAAGATTATGGACTTGCCCATACCCTGTGCTTTGGCCATAGTCCACATGCTGTCCACATTGTGAACCTCTTCTCCTGTTAGAGAACACAGAGCGCAAACCCTTCGGTCCTTGATGTCCTTCTGTGCCTGTCACTGTTTCTCTGGTCTCCTTCCCTTACAGCACTGAAAACCAGGCTCCTCAAAGTCCTTTTCCCTCAGTTTGGGACAGCCTGGGTGCCAGCGAGACTACAAGGAGTTTGAAATTTCATAGGGTTTGGATAAATTAGTTTTGCAATGCAAGTATGCGTTTTTGACTGGCTGTCATAAGAACTCTAGCAATCAGAATAACCTTACCTCTTGCAAAAGCATCTTTGAGAAAACTCAAAGATGACTTGAAATAATAGAACTTCCAGAAAGATAATGCTTATCTATGATACTCACTCAGCTCTCTCCTGCTAGAATGGATTGCAGTGACATACATTATAAATTCTTTAATAAATGGGAATATTGTTGATATTTTACATTTACTGTTTAAAAGGAAAACTCAGGCAGGGTGTAGTGGCTCATGCCTGTAATCCTAGCACTCTGGGAGGCCGAGGCAGATGGATTTCTTGAGCTCAGGAGTTCAAGACCAGCCTGAGCAAGAGCGAGACCCCCGTCTCTACTAAAAATAGAAAAATCAGCTGGGCGTTGTAGTGGGCATCTGTAGTCCCACCTACTCGGGAGACTGAGGCAGGAGGATCACTTAAACCCAGGAGTTTGATGTTGCTATAAGCTCAGCTGTCACTATAAGCACTGTAGGCTGGGCAACAGAGTGAGCGTCTATCTCCACATCAATCAATGGAAGACTCAGACCATATCTATCTAGCTAGTTCTAGAATACAACGATGAATTAAACATGATTTATTAACTATTATGATTATGATGTATTTAACAATATTATTTTCTCAATTATCTGTGAATGCTACCTTTGAATGGGAAAGATGTTATCTTTAAAATGTGTGACTAAGTGGGAAAAAATATTTTATAGGCATTCAGTGGCTTTTTGATTAAGCCACATTATTAAAAGGCTCAACTTTAGATACTGGGCAATCATTCCAGTATCTCAAAGAATTTATGCTTACATTTATCTAGAACTTTTCTCTAAAGAACTAAGTAGGCTTTACCAACATTATATTCTTACTCTTCCCAGCATTCTGGAAAAGAAAGTGCATTATTTTTGTTCTATACATAAGAGAACATGGGAAGAAATTAAGTGGCATGTTTTAGATTATTCAACCAATCACAGACATAAGAAGAAAACACTGGTGCCCTGGAGTTTTAGGCAATACTCATTCAACTGCCCTAATTTCCATTGGAGGAAAGGGCACAGTCAATAGAAGTTCAGATAATAAATATGTTTTACTAACCCCTAAACACTGACAGCTGTATTTCAGAACTTTCCTGAAGATAGATCTTTGCTTTTAAAAGGACACAAGGGCAAAAATTGGCACAACTAAATATTACCAAAGTCTCCAGCATGATTTGTTTTATTTTCTCAAGAGCAATTTAACTTGAGAAACAGGCCTTTTGTCTTTTAAGTAATCCACAGTGCTGGTATGACCCATCCATATCTGCGCTTCTGGTGCAGAAAGTAGATTTCTTGTGAATCATATCCTTAAATATACCTATCTTGAAACAGAACTCAGGCAATCACCTAGGCAAACTTGACCCTTGGAGCACATAGGCAGAAAGTACTTCAAGAAACAACAGAAGTCAGATTAATGGGGGGAAAAGGCCTAACCAAAATGAATTTTAGTCCTGGTCTTGCTATTATCAATTTATGAGATAATTAAAAATGAATTAGTTTTCCTATATAAAATCAATCAAGTTTCCTATGAATACTTTCATATGACCAGATTTGTTTTTCTGTACATCATAAAGCCCCCAAATTTTCATCTCTTTTGCCAGTCTATAGATTATTTACTCAGCCATTACTTTTTACACTAAAAGTCTTGTTTTACTTTGTAAAATTTTACCCCCCCTGCCAAATAACCCAAATAAAATTCTAATTATAAACTGTGCTTTAAAAAATTGTTTAATTGAAGATGAACCTGAAGGAGCTGGGAAGAGTATTCACTGAGATTTCTGAGTAACTCTGCTCTGGAATTTACTGGGGATATCAGAGTAATTAATACACATATAAATAAAATGCTAAAGCCCTACTGTGCTCTGCCCTGTTCATCTCAGGCTTTCCTAAGAAATGTTGGTATCTATCTGCCCTATTTTGGAGATGAGGAAAAAGAGCCTTTGAAATGTAAAGGAACTTAATCAAGGTCGGAAGGCTAGGTCTACTTGAACTTATAGCCCTGTCTGTTCATTATACTCTCAACCTTCCAGAAGGGCATTCTTTTATGTTTTTGTGGGGTTCCTGTAATGCAAAGGCTGCTTTTGAATTGCTTCCCGCTGCTGAGTCACTCATCAGGCAAATTTATAACTTGCTTAAATGACCACATGTACTTTAAGTTACTTACATGGTTCTATTTTCCACAGACACATTGAATTAGAGTTTCAAATACCAAAACAAACAAACAAACAAAAGGTAAAATATATCTCCAAACAAGACTAGGCTAAAAAAACAATAGCTAGGTTTTTTTTCCACTGGTTGGATCAGATCAGTACCAAATGAATGGCTGGCTAGTGCTTAGCAGGCAGGTTCTATCAAAGATGAGGAACTTTAAATGCCAGGATCACACTACATAAGGCGAGATGATCACACTGAGAAAGGTATGTGGAAACTGAGGTGAGTTAAAAGAAAAGTTGAGTATGTTCCCACTTTAATATATTCTGAGGAAGAACAAAAAACTTGAGGAAAAACAGTGGACAAACTCTTAGCATTTTGCTTCTTCTTTTTTTTTTTTTTCTGTTTTAAGTCTCCCTCTCATCTCACATGGTAGAAGTTTCTAAAGTTAAAAGGACTGCTTAGAATAAAAATAAGAGCCTCGGTGAGACTGGGTGTAAGAGAACCTGGGTCTCATTCTGGGTCCCCTAATTGCCAGCTGGAGGCCTTGGGCACCATTTTAAGCCTCAGAGTATCCTTATTTGTAAAATGAGGAAATTGCAGAAACCACCTTCAAGTTTCATTTAGAACATTCTATGACTCTATGAAAGGGATATTTGCCCAAGGAAAGTTGTTTTGATGTACACTGGAGCTAATTATGGTGATAAATGTAATTGGAGGGGTACTTTATAAGGGAAAAAGGACAATCCTAGGTTGCTGTGAAGATTAGAAGAGAAGAAAGAGCAGGGATGAGGTTTTCATTCAACATTTGGGAAGGACTCTACGAGGTCCTCTCTCTACGAGAGAGCCCACTGCTCTCCTGCCTTGAAGATGGGGGTGGAGGGCTGAGAGAAGGCTATCCACCAGACGTTTGTTTCCAAAGTGAGAGCCCTTTATACAAACACACACGATGAATTTGTGTATTTGCTGTAAAGTTATTGTGATTTTACTTTGAAATGCATTTTTAGAAGTGAATCATCGTGACCTCTACATACACATAAAGACTGACTATGGGTTTAGGGCACATCGTTTACTGAGTCTTCCCACAAGACTTTGTGGACATACACATTTGCAAACCTCATGTAGTAAATCAGCATCGCCCCCATAGGTCAGAAACCCAGAATTACATTGATTTTTGGTGTTTGAGTCCAGTTTTAATTTATATTATTATTGTTTTTTCTTGTTTCCCCCCACTCTACTATCACATCACCTGGTTGTTTCTATGGGTCACTGACAAGCCCCTGGCATCTCTGGAGTTCTACAGGCTGATGGAAATCCAGTCATCAGAGAGCAATGCTTCGAGAAGGGGCTTTAAATCTGAGGGTTTGGTCATCTTTGTCCAGAGAAATGAATGTCCCATCAGATAATCTTAAGTAAGGTGTTATAGAGGGAAAGCTGTGTTGGATACCAGAGTCAACACTGGATCTACTTTTATTAACATCAAATGGATGCACAAAGTCTCTAATATGATGATTTTAAATCAAGCTATTCTTTCTTATAATCAAAGACTGGAGCAAGATTTGGCTGACCAGGTGATGAGGTTAAAATTAGACAAGATTTCCAAATAATTCACCTCCACTGAGAAGAGAGAAACATGCAAATTGGATTTTTTTTTAAATGCTGTAAGTGCTTACCTGAAGGATCAAAATTGTTGTCAGAAAATTAGTTGGCTGACAGCCATTCCAAAGCAGCTTTTGAAGCCATAATAAGAGTTTAATTTATAAGGGACATGATGTTTAAAGCTTCAAGCAAATAGTACTAACAAGCAATAGAGTTATTGAAGCTGAAATTTGTTGTACCTTTAAATTAACCCGAATGGCAACAAACATTGATGGCTACTGCTGGGAGTGATAAGGATGCAACTAAGACCCATGTCCAGGATTACAGCTTAATTCTTAGCCTTGGAAATAATATCTGTAAATTCCACTTTAAAATACAATAAATGTCATTCCATATTCCTATTGAATGTTTTGCTATTATTATGCATGACTGCCTGAAAGTAAAATTTATAAATAATCTATTGCAAAGATAACTTTTAGGCTGATTATCAACAGTGTGACAATAATACCTAGCAGAAAACAAGAAAGAAAGAAAGAGAAGAGGAAAAGGTAGAAGCAGCATTTCTGATTACTATATAAGTTGAGCCTTTCCTCTCATCCTTTAAATTTAATTAACAAAATCTTTCTTGTTCTTTAGAAAAGAAAGAAGATCCAGGCACATTTTTAAGTTTCATAAGGAAAAAAGACTTACAATATTATTTTTTAATGACAATTGAATAAACCTCACTATGAATATTAAAATTTTTTAAAGCCCAGACAGCAATAGTTCATTATTAAAAGCTGCATCAGTTATGTGAAGAAATTAGTACTTGATTTTTAAATTATCGAATTCTTAAATGATCAGTATCTCATAACTCAAATTCAAATAATATTAATATTTCATGTACCCAAAGCAGAAGGGTAACCTCTGTAGGCAGAAAATGCTTCGTTACGACTGTAACGAAGTTCACCGACCTCCCAAGTGTTGAAACCCTTAGATAAAACAGGTTATCTCTATTCACCTGTAAAATCTTTAAAAAAATTTATTTCCTCATTAGAATACATCAACGAGTCTCTACCCCTCCTCCATTTGACAAATGTTTGTGACATAAACTCGTAAAGTTTCTCACTCTGTTGCATTCCAAGTTCATGCTTTAAAAAGGTACTAAGCAAAAATCCTTTACGTGGTGCGAACTCTGTACCAGTCCGTTTATCTTTCAGATAAGCCAATTTTCACCGAGGGTCTGTCTTTTAGGGCCCGCTCCTTGCTTTTTTGACTGTTGTTAGGGGCGGTCCAAAAATGTTAACTGTACGAGAGACTTCAAATAAAATAAGACGCACTTTCAAACTCCCAAAGGAGATAAAACAAAACAAAAACACAAAAACTTGGGCTCTCCAGTACATCCGCAAGGGTGGGAGCTGACGAGGTGCGAGCTCCAGAGAGTATCCGCAGCCTCCGCCCGCCCCCGCCCGCAGGTGGCTCCTGGCAAGCGTCTCAGACAACAATGGCCAAGATGGGCTTAGCCCGCGTCCTTAGTTTGCTGTGTCTGTCTCTGCTCGGAAAAATAACCCATTCTGGAAAGAATGACAAAATACAGAAGCGCGAGTTAGGCTCCCAAGAAGCACCCCAACCCGCCACCAATTCCTAATCTCCATCACAATCCCCTCCGCGAACCAAAGATGAACCTGCCACCAATCAAGTTCCTGCGCAAGTTATTTTATTTTCCGCAACCCCTCCACCTGCCAGGGCCGTGCTGCGCTCACCCCAGGCTTCCCTCCGGCGACCCCCCGCGGGCTGCAGCAAAAACGGGGCGCTTCGGCGGGGCGGGGGCGGGCGGCTGCGGCGGATCCGGCCGGCTACAGCCGCAGCTCGGTGGCCTCCGATTGGCCACGAGGCGGGCGGGGAGGCTCGGCGGAGGAGGGAGGCGGGGGCGAGGGCGGCGGCGGGCGGGAGGGGATAGGAGAGGGGAGCGGGCCGCGCAGCAAGGCAGCGCTTGCGGCGAGCGCGGGGAGAGCGGCGGCGGAGGCTCGCCCGGGTCGCGCAGGCGGAGGCCGAGCGGGCGGCGCGATCGGCGACTGAGCGGCGCGGGGCGAGGACCGGCGGACTGGTGCCGGCGCCCGCGCAGCAGGGGCGGCTGCGGCGACAGCTGCGCGGGACGGAGCCGCGGTGGTAGCGGCCGCACCGGCCCCTCGCCTCACCCCCGCGCGGCCGAGGCCGGAGAACAGTCTTCAACTCGCCGCGGGTCGGGAAAGGGGAGCGGGGAAGAGGCCCTCAGCCCCCCACGCAGCGGAGGCGCGGGGCGGTGGGACTGCTGCCCTTTGTGGGCGCAGCGCTCAGGGCCCGGAGCGCCCTCCCCGTGGCGCTCTCCCCGGCGTCTTCGCCGCGTGAGCGGCCCTGGAGAGAGGACCCGGAGGAAGCAAAACCACAAGCCCGAAACCTCGCGTTGCGGAGCTGTCGGAGAGCGCCACCCGCTCCACTTCCACCTCCGCATCCTACACCGGCCAAGGTCCCCGCCGCTGCATCCCTCGCGGCTTCCGCTGCGCTGCGCTCGGAGCTGGAGCACAGCCGCTTGCACTGCCACCGCGGCCACACACACACACACACACACACGCACGCACGCTCGCCCGTCCTCCCCCGCCCCCTCCCCAGCTCCTTGATCTCTGGGTCTGTTTTATTACTCCTGGTGCGAGTCCCGCGGACTCCGCGGCCCGCTATTTGTCATCAGCTCGCTCTCCATTGGCGGGGAGAGGAGAGCAGCGGAGAAGGGGGTGGGGTGGGGTTGGGAGGGGAAGGGAAGAGGGTGGAAACTGCCTGGAGCCGATTCTCCGCGCCGCTGTTGGTGCTGCCGCTGCCTCCGCCGCCGCCGCCGCCTCCGGCTCCTAGCTCAGCCCCTCTCCGCCTCCATGTGCCGGATAGCGGGAGCGCCGCGGACCCTGCTGCCGCTGCTGGCGGCCCTGCTTCAGGTACACGGCGGTCCCCGCGGGCCGGGCCACGGGCGGGGTGGGGAGGGCGGCGCCGGGTCCCTTTGTTCCCCGCTCCGCTGCGGGGCCGGGCGGCGCACCCGGGAAGGGAGGTGCCGCACCGCGCGGCCGGGAGCTGCGCAGGCACGAGGCTCGGGCCGGGGCGCCGGGGCAGGGCTGCTGGGGCCAGCGGTCCACTGCGCCTCTCCCGGCAGAGCTCGAGTGGGTCGATCGCGGATCCTCTCTGCTCTTCCTAAGGTGCCAGGCGAACTCGCTGGGGGTTCCTCAGGCAGCACAAGGGTGAGGGAGGATAACTGTCAGGTTTTCCAGTTTCCTGTGCTTCACCATAGCGATGCACTTTGTTCCATTTTTTTTGTTGTTTATTTCTGCAGGGATTGGGGTCGCGAGTTTGCAGTAAGAATTCTCACTCTGGTGTCTTAGTTACGGGACTTCCCTACACCCCACCCCACTCCACCCTGGCACCCGCGCGCCTCTCGGTGCCCAAGGGCTCCACTGTCCTATTGTCTTTACCCCAGCCCAGAGTTGGCGCTTTTTCTAATTTTGTCCTCTAAATTTTCTGTGTCAGCTTCACCTAGAAAGAAAACATCAGCCCCTTGTCCCGAGGAGTGTGCACCCAGCCCCTGGCTCCGCATGCCCAGCATCCCGCCCGGCAGGGAGAAGTTCCGTTACGCGGGTATTATTTCTCTCTCTCTGTCCGGCTGTCTGTGCCCTGAGTGCGTCCCAGAGGCGCCTTCGCCTGGAGCCTTCCCCACTTTTCACCCCCTCGGGAGAGCTGCTGCGAGCCTTTTCATTGAATCTGGACTGAGGGGCTGCTCGGCAGCGGGAGGCACCTGCTCCAGGCTGGTCACGGCTTCCCTCGCCCCTCCGTTTCCTGCCGCCGATCCCCAGCCCTGCCGGCTGCCCAACTTTACTCTCGCGTCCTACCCGTAGATGCCCCCAGGTCCCTCCCGGCCCGCCTGGCAGGTCCCAGAGGCAATGCTGCACAACCTTGGCCTGGACCCCAGCCCTGGGCGGGGGTCGTGCCCAGATCTCGAGTGGGCCCCCCACCCGCAGGTGGGGTCGGGAGGATGCTGCAGGAGAGGGGCGTGTCCGCCCTCACCGCGGGGCAGGAAGATCCTCCTTGGGGCCCCTTGCGTAAAGCCAGCGGGAGGGGTGGTTGGCCCGCCCGCCAGGTGGCAGTTCCAAAAAGTGCGTGCGCGGCTCGAAGTGCCACTGCACTGGAGACGGGGACAGATGGTGCGGATCACCCCACTCCCTAGTGTTCACGGGTCAGGTCCTGGCGTGCTCCGGCCGCAGGGTGGGGGGTGCTGTGGGCCCCGGGGCTGGACGGGGCGGGCGCTTTCTCCAGTCACCCCATAGAGGGGTGTGGGCTGCAGCCGCGCGGAGCCCTGTCCATGGTGCGCGGTGGTGCAGCGCGCCCAGTCCCGCCCGGCTCCATGCTCTTCTCCCCGCAGTCGTGCTTTCCCACTTCCTGGCTGTCTTCCTATCCTTGGCTTCTAGGCCGCTCGGTTCTGTCCTTCCTTTCTCCTTTCTTGGGTTTCTCCTTTTGTTCTTTCGTCTCCTTCTGGTCTTTCTCTCTCCCCTTCCCCCACTCGCTAGTCCCCTCCCCTGGTTCTCTCTTGACTCTGGGGTTTCCAAACTATTAGACTAGACGTTTTTGGCCTCTGCAGTTCTGGAGAGTGGATGGAATTCCTTCTAACTTGGGGGAGGAGACCTGCCAGTCACTTGCTAACAAAAGTACCTCCTGTTATAAAACCGCCCTTTATTCTCAGAGCGCACACTTCTCATTCTTTCTTCTCCTGTCACTTCATTTATTGTTTTTTCTTTAAAAAAATGGGCTTTATTAGAGAGGGTAGGCAGAAAGGGAAGAAGGAAAAAGTACTGCTTGGAGTTAAGGGGATGGCAAGACAAACTTAATCCTACCTATGTGAGGCCTTTTCTTCTTTCGTTTTCTTTTTAAAAATCTTTAAAAAAACATTAATTTGAGGACATTGGCTATTTGTAAGCAGTAAATCCTCAGAGTGTGACTCCAGCAATAAGTTGCTTATTTTCACTAACTTTTTGATGTAAAAGTAAGTTTTAATTCAACACCGTACCGTGAACTTAGAGGAGGAGAGATTTGTTGGTCCTGAATTCCCCAAGCGTTCTGCAACTGGAGCAATCTCATTTTCTCTTTTAGTCAGGTGTGAATTCTGGATGTCATTTTTTCCTTTAAGTGTTTTTAAAAATACCATTTATAAAAAGGCAATAATGTGCTGATGTTTGCCAGTGTATGTTCTTTCTCAGTTTCTTCTATATGGATATTAACTTTTATAAACCTTACCAGAAGGGAAAATTACAACTTTGTCATCAGGTTATTTGGCAGTCTGGTTCATGAGTGCAAGTCAAGCAGTAAAACGGAATGATTTGGAAGGTCATTAGGAGTGGACCAGAGCAGTTTATGCAACATGAGTTTTAGGGTTAAGTGCACCATATGGATTGTACAACGGAGATTAGAAATGACTGTGTGCTAATGGTCTGCTTTACACACCAGTAGCAACAAAGATCTATCTGCAAGGTGAAAGTGGCCCCTCTGCAGTCATCTGCTGTTAAAAGTCTAGTTTTTTTTTTTTTTTTTTTTTCCAGTCCAGACTAGGCAACCCATAGTTTTAGAAAAGAGATGTACAGGGTTTTAGTGCAGATACAGAACAACTTTGTTTTTTCTTACCAGTTAAACATAATTGAATATTCAAAGGACTTTGTGCCTTTGTTAACTGAAGTCTGTGTTTCCAATTTTACTTTGAGAGATTCAATATTAATTTAGTTATTCTGTTAACCTGGATTTACATGTTTCTACGATTTTAGTCAATTTTGCATGTAAGATATTCAGCTTTGAGACTCTTTTCCTTATGCTTTCTCATTTTGATTTAGGTAATAGCATTGACTTTTACATAAAAATTAGAATTTGACCAATAAGCTTCTCTGATTATAGGGTAAATGTTCTGTTATAAAATTATGACTAGATTTTCTTGTAAATAGTACAAATGACTTTCAGATACCTATTTAGGTTTGTCATTAGGAAGAAAATCAATTTTGCTTTTATTACGGACCCTGTTAATATATTAGAAATCAGTTTTGTTTTTCTAGTTCACATTTTAATTGCATAGCTCCATTGTTCTAATTTAAATATAACTATGGGTTATGAGGCATCAAGGACAGTACTTTCAATGTGCATAGAAATTGTGGATTCATATTCTTATCACATAGGTTCTGGTTTCAACCCGGGATGAGGGTCTTGGACAAATAATTCATACATCTTATATGTTTTTCACCTGTTAGGTACAGATTTTAATGAGATTACTGTTCAACACATGAAACATACATTAAAGAAGAGGCTTTGTTTTAGGATTTGGAAAATCTAGGATTTGATAATTTTCTCAAGTATGAAGCAGGTATTTATTCTCAGTGTTTATCTTTGAAATGTATCTTTGAAATATAAGTTCTTGTGTTGGTATAGATAGCTTATTTTACATAGTGATATATTTCTTAGTAATATATTGATATTTCTTCGACCTTTTCTTTATCTTGAGGCATGTGGTCGTTACTAATAGGTGGCACTTGTAAAGGTACTAGGTGTGATTTGACATTGAAAAATAATGTTTTGTATATACTAAAATGTTTTTCAAGATTAAATATATATTGACACTAATATATTTAAGGCCCCAACTAGAAGTTTAGAATATGCATAGAAAGTGTACTTTCTTACTTTCATACCTTCATTGAAGTCTACCCTGACCTTTTTCTAGAAGTTCAGAGATTCTTTTTAGATATTTCTTGTTTTTTTATATATAAAGAGTTTTGTCTTTCTGGAACAGATTATTTGATGGCAGTATTTTGCACCAAACTGTTTTTATTTTTTTTTCATTAAAAATTTTCAATTCTTAAATCTGTTGTGCCTCATTAAGCTTCAGGCTTATTCATAGGGAAATGTCAAGACTTAGAGCAACAGTTAGTCTTGCTTTAAATCCTTTTTTTTTTTTTTTTTTTTTTTTAGTCCTGAGTGATTAAAATCCCCATCCTATTTTCAAGGAGCTATTTCAAGTTAGAATTATGATTTTTTAAAGAAGAAAAAATTAAGAAGTGTTGTATGTGTATATACACTCGACTTCTTTGCCCAAGTTAACATTATTCAAATTTGTTCTTTGGCTCCAATACAAAAAGTAATCAAATTTAAGTACTGCTCAGACTTGGTGGTGAATTTTATCAACCATTTAAAAGTATGATAGATTTGAAATTTGGATTTTGTCATTTGAATAAGTATTTCATTCCCAACATCAATATACTTTCAAGAACCCTAAGAATTTTCAAGTTGGATTAAGAACTGTAAGTTGAAACATAATCGGTACCAACAAATCATTATGCCTGACATTTTTTTTTCTACTAGAAATTTATTTTTGTTTTAATTTTTCAGAAAACTGTATCAGTTAATTTGAGCAGATGCTAGTCTTTGTATTTAAAATAATATAGGTACGTTTTAATTAAGCATCCTTATTTAATGACAAGGAAGAGGGTATATACAGATTAAGGTTTTAGGAAGAGCTGTCTTCTGCATATATAAAGTGATGAGTTTAAAGTAGGCAGAAAGTGAATTCAAAAGCTAAATGGAACTTCTCGAATGACGAGGATTTAAAGATTATGATTTATGTTGTAATTGAGTGTTTTAAAAGAAGAATGTAGGTTATACATAAATCCTGCTCATTTCTTTATTTCTTGTTACTCTGTCTCTAGTTCTCAATGAAGTTCTTTGTCTGAGCTTCTAACTGTACTTAAACAGCATCCAGGCCCTTCAGTGGCAAATACATTCCTCTATCTTTTGAAGACCACAATCTGTGTGTGTCTCCTGCAAATTCAGTACAGTTTGACATGAAGTGTCCGTCACTAGTTGGTTGATCCCTTTGTGTGTATCCTGGAAAGTAGTTTGGGCACCAGAGGTATAATATATAATAACTTTGTTCTGTACCAATGAGCGGCCCTTGTGGAGTGTCTGTCAAGGGCAGGAAGCCTGGGGTTCTCATTTGATCCAGAAGTAATCTCCTCTCTTAAACTCTTGTGACCTCGTTTTCCTCAACAGTAAAGTCTTGAGCCTGGTTGGATTAGTCAGTCTCTGAGGGACTTTCCAGTTCTGTGATTCTTGGGACTGCTTAAAAATATCTCAGCTATGTCTCCTTGTAAAATGGTTTTAATTTTCAACCTAAAATGTAAGTTGCTTGGAGTTGTAGAATGTGATTTGTGAAGGTTTATTAATCCTAGTTTGTCATAAGTGATAAGTTTGACATCATCTATATTTTTCACATGCTTGACTTTAAACCTAAATTTTCTTCATTGACTGTACTACCTTTATCGGGAAAAGTAAACTATTTTGGGAAGGGATTAGGCTTAATGGAAGTTAAGTACAGTGTGACTAGGAGTAAAAATTATGTATTCTATTGGTTTCATGTTGTCATGTTTCTTTGAGAGAAGGTAGCTTCCATGAGAACATTGAATTAAGTGGTGGGAGTCTGCGTTAAAAATACAGCCTTTTGTCTTAAAAGGTCATCCTCTGGTTATTTTTCGACAGGTATGCCTGTATTCATGACAAACATTTATTGATCTATTAAAATCATCAGTAGGATGTGATTTAATAATTTCAGAATAAATTGCAGCTAGATTCAAGAATCCCTACAATGTAGATAAAAACATTTTAGTTCTGTTAGTTCCAGTTCAAGAAAATGATTGTTAAGCCACCCCAGGTTTGGGGGATAGGCATGCTCCCTAAAAAAGCTAAAGTGCATTCAGAATAAAAGGTGAGATTTTAGGCTTCTGAATGAAGATAAATTGGAAGACAAAAACCACAGTTACAAGAAGTAACTGAAGAATAAAAAATCAGAGAAGAAATACCATCAAGGTCATCTAACACGAGAACATTCTGAAATTCAGTTTGGCACTACCTATAGCAAGCTGAACTATAATAGGTCCAAAGGAAGATTGGCTAAATTGATGGATAGCTAAATAATGGATAAGTTTCCATGTTGACATCATGGAATGACCACATGGTGCTGAGTTCTCTGCGCCTGAGTAGTTGGTGAAACCATTGTAATATTTCTTACATTCTCCTACCTGATTGAGTACTTAGGTTTTCATCTATTCTGATAGTGGAACCTCAAACTAAAGCAGACCTTACTGGTATCTGGGATTGGAGATACAGAAAGACTTTTAGTACAGGAACCAGATTTTCTGGTCTACTCACTGCCTTGATTACGTAAGCAATTAACTTGAGTTTTTCCAAGTACAGTAGGGAGAATTAGTTGTGTGAATTAATGCTTTTAAGATAGATTGAGCTTTTTAAAAGAAGATACTATCATAAATATAGGGCATTCATATTCGAGTAACTTGGAGAGATGTTTGATCCATAATCTATTCTTACATTTTCTTTCACAAAATATACCTATCTATAATTAAAACATTAAGTAAGTAAATAAATAAATAATAGCCTTGCATACTACTATATATTGTAATTTTAATACTGGTTTTTGTGTAATTTTTTTGAACATCATAGTTTAAAACGTGTATTTAGATTTCCTCCACATTCTGATAAGTTATTTAATATTTTGGTGAATTCAGGTGTTAGTTCAAAAAAAGTAAATTTAAAAGGCATGTAATTTAGAATCTTTATTATTCTGGAAATACTTGGCACTACAAATATAAAATGACTATGTTTCCCCTCATTATTAAAATACATTTTGAGGCTCAGCACTTGTAGGTCAAAAGACTAAGGCGCCAGCCACATACACAGAGCTGGAGGGTTTGAATCCAGCCCGGGCCTGCCAAACAGTAATGACAACTACAACCAAAAAGTGTCTGGGCGTTGTGGTGGGCGCCTGTAGTCCGAGCTACTTGTGAGGCTAAGGCAGGAGAATCGCATAAGCCAAGGAGTTGGAGGTCGCTGTGAGCTATGATACCATAGCACTCTACCCAGGGCGACAACTTGAGGCTCTGTCTCCAAAAAAAAAAAAAAAAAAAAAAAAAAAATTTGAGTTTATGAGTTTATTTAATTTTACTCTCTTTCACTAAATATTACTAGTTTTTTTCTTTTTAATTTTGTTGTTGTTGCAGTTTGGCCAGGGCTGGGTTCGAACTCACCACCCTGGGTATATGGGGCCAGCACCCTACTCACTGAGCCACAGGCACCACCCTAAATATTATTAGTTTTTATGTTACTGGTTTCAGTAAGTGTTGTTAAGAAGCATTTCCCTTTTAGTTTTTTTCCCAAGTCCACAGTTTTAAGACATTTCACAATTTATTTTATATTTGGGAGTTGGGTCATTTGCATTATTCAGAAAAGCATTTTGATGCAGCAGAGAAAAATCATTGCAACTTTAGGTATTTGCTGCCACATGTTCGGAGGGTTTTTCAAACTAATATCTGGTAATATTAAACCTTAAAAATTAAATGCTTTTAATTTCAAGGAACGTCTGTTGTTTTAGTTAATTGTTTCTGTATTCCTATGAGATGGGGGTTTAATTCCCATTTTAAGGATGATGAAACTGAATCTTAGACACTCTGAGTATTATGAGAATCCAGAACGACTGTCACATTAGAGAGAAGCTTTAATTCCCTCTGAGTTGGTACATGGTCTTTCTTTAAATAGTTAAATTTTGAATTACACTCTCTAATCTTGGCCTTAAATATTTTGTTTTCTGTGGCATCTGAAGCCAAAATGTAATGCTTGGTTAAGATTTTCATTCTTTTTTTTTAAATCTGTTCTCTTGGAGAAAGAAGAAAAAAATCTTCACGACATGATTCATAGTCACTTTTAAAAAGTTCTTCAGGTTGTCTTGATCAACACATATTATGCTGATAAGTGCTTAAAAATAGCTTTGTTTTTGTGAATCTTGAAACTTAAAATACTTCCTAAGATCTTGTAAACCATCGGGCCACAGGATACACATTTTTCACTGTAAAAATGAAGGCAGTAGATTTTATCACCAATTTTTGAAATGCTTTAATGTTCAAACAGTTGTCATTTGAATATTTTGAATTACCTTATTCTTTCCCCATTAATCATTTGGTTTCTTTTCAAACACATATGTCCATATCTTGAAATGATCCCTGCAAACAGGTTTTTATATTTTGTGGAGGAACTGAGTGCACGCAGTGATTTTATTTGTGACTTGACCTATTGTTGGTGGGTGGATACACTGGGCTTGACTAATCTTGCACAGAAGTTCTGTTAGTTGGTTGGGAAACTGTTAAGTAAAACCCGAGATAACTAAAAAGTTGTTAATTTAAAAAATTTTTAAAGAGATACGTGCAATTCACTCCCTCTGCTTAACACAAATCTTTAATAAATTGGAGACTGTGACCACTTTAATTTTTTTTCCATTTGTTGTCTTAATTGGTTAACACAGACATTCAAAGTCTGAAGTTCACTCTTCCTGGCTTTCTGGTTCAATAATTAAAGAAAAGTATGTTCTGTACAGCCAAAATAACTGGCCTTTTTAGCTCCTTTGGCACCCACCCCTGGTAGAGACCATTCGGAGTCAACACCTCCAGGATTGGGTTCTAACATTCTGGTTCCTCGTATTATATTACAGGGAGTTCAAAACTCAGATTACACACATATACACACATACATCTACTTAATGGAACCATCATATGTATTCAGGGACTTGTACGTATCAGCGAACAACTTGTTAAAACTGAACATACTATTTAATCAGTACCTCATGAGTACCCTGGAAGCAGTCTTCCAATTTTAACCATTCCTTGATGGTAACTATTGGTTTCTAACAGCATAGATTATTTTTGTTAATTTGTACTTTCTGAAATCATATACTGTGTTCCCTTTGAGTCTGGGACCTTACACTCTGTATGTAGAATCACCCATAAATTTGTGCCATGCATATTTGTAATGGTCACAAAATTAGGAAAGACTCATGGACACTATAGAAACGTCCAGGAGGTTAAGGAAATTGAAAATTGTTTAAAAAAGGAAAGATTAATAGTCGTTTTTCAGCTAAAGGTCACGTGCACATTTACAATGTCGATGTCAAGCCACTAAATACCTTTTGTGGGTTTTCCTACAATGGTATCTTTTCCTATGGTTCTGATAATTGAACAATATTGCTGCAGCCAGAAGTGAAAGAGATTTGTAATTCTGAAAGATAAAGTTCTCTCTTGCCTTTCTTTTTAATGGAAGGAGTGTGTAGGCAAAGAATGAAGTCTCTTTTTGACCTGAAGTTTTCAGTAGGAAGATTTAGGTGTTTACAGATTGTAATCTTCTCAGTGACGCTCCTTAATATCTTCTCTGAGCTTTCTTGAGACCCAGTTTTTAACAAGGTCCTTCCCAGTTTTTGCTTTTAATTTGAAGAAGGTTACATTGGCGGGTTTATAATGCCATAAACACTAGATTTCTGGCTTTTCAGTGTATTAATACATCTGGGTCCCATCAGCCCTTTTTTATGTTTGTATACCTTTTTTAAAGATCTGAGAGTTTGCCACAAGTGGTGCATACTACCCATACTTATCCACAGATCTTTTTTTTTTTTTTTAAGAGTCTTTTTCTTTCTGTTTATGATGACTGTTGGGTAGGTCGAGAATTATAGGTGAAGGGTTCAATGCATAATGATAAAGCAAATTCCATAGGTAATGGCCCACCAAGGATTTGTTTGCTTCAAGGCAGCTCTAATTTATTTATGTTCTTACACACGTGGACTTTATTTTACTATACTTAAAAAGATGGTTCTCTTTGTGTGGCCTTAGCTTATTGATATATAATTTGTATGTCACTTGCTTTTACCCCTGCTCATTGTTTTTCTACCATAAAAGTAATTGTTTACATACAGCGTTTGTGTTTTAGGCATTCACTTTTATTTATAGTTCTGTCTTTTGTGTTTGACAGATAAATAAGAACATTTGGAAGAGAGTATCATGACCATTGATTTAATTTACAAATTGCTTTAGAGTTTAAATGAGGCCTTGTAAATGAGGCTGAGCTAAGTCCATGCTTTGGTTTATGATCTTTCTCTTTATTTGAAGCCTTCTTCATGGAGCTGTGTTTTAAAGGGAGATAGTGGTTTATTTAAATGTGAATAGCAATGGGTTATTTTGCAGATTGCTTATAACATTCCTTATTACATTTTTGAGTGGAAAATAAAACTTTAATAAAAAGTTTTAAATAGGTTTAAAAAATCTAAATTTTTAGTATTTGCATATGTAATATTTTTGATATTCAAATCTCTTATTTTCCTAAGTCTTGGTTCTTCATAATTAAAATAGATGCGTATGGATATACGATATGTGTCTGGAATATTACTTCTGGGGTGAGCCAGTAAGTTGAGGCTCCTCCTCTGCCAGAGACAATTTTTCAAACCTCATGCTATCTCAGATTTTACTTATCTGTTTATGTTTTCACATTGAGATATTTTACTTAACGTGAAATTTATTTTTGTATATAGTGTGTAGTAGAGAGTCTTGCTTTACTTTCCCCTCAGATTTTATATACGTACCATACATGCAGGCAGTAATGTGTTTATCATCATTTGTCAAAGTTTCTATTTTTGTGAACTGAAATGCGACTTTTATCAGAAAGCATTTTATAGATTTGTAGATCTCTGTCTTTTCTCTTCTCTGATACTTAGGTAGTAGCCTAGGCATTGGTTACAAAGCTCCAACTTGTTCTGTGACCTTGGACAGCATATTTGACATTTCTATCTTTCAGTATGCAGATTTGTAAAATGGGGATAATTAAGAGTCTCTATCATAAGGTTATTACAAAAAATAAACAGGTTAGTGTAGTGTGTGTCTGTGTGTGCGGTTGACTCTGTGTCTATAACTTAAAAAGTGCTTTCCTGTACTGAGCAAAATGCTGAATGTTTAATAGGAGATTTTGAGGCCTAGTTATTGTGGTTGTTTTACATAGACAGAACTGGGGGATAATGTGATTATTCGAAAAAGTTTGAGCCCCTAATGCGTGCAAGACTTTGTTTTATGTTCAGTATCAGCCAATCACTTCTAGCTCTCCATGGACTCCCTACCACCAGTGCTGCTCAGGCTACATTTGAAAACCACAATCAGAAAGCACAAATTCTAACAGTCCTCCTCAAATTCTAGCAGCATCTAAGCTGGTACCATCCCACTGTCTTTATAATTAGGGAAAGGGATTCATGGATATGGAGTGCTACTCTGCCAGTGATTTGATTTGGAAATAACAGGTTATTGGACAGGAGCTATTTTGGTGTCTTCCAGATCTGTCTCTTGGTTCTCTGATTCCTTCACTGTCCTGTTAAGGACCCACACACAGGCACACATAAACATGGCTATCCTGGAAACAGTTGCTCAGTCTCTGAATTCTTTTATGATGATGAGGAGGAGGGGGTTGTGTGCAATGGTGTTATGTTGGCTGATGCCAGCACAGCATCCACAAATACAAAGGGAAGGTCGATTCATGATGGTTTATTAATAAATAGATGAAGGAAATGGTGTAAGTAACCTACTATCTTTCTGTCCTACGGACACATATTTTTTCATTTTTGAGTAATTACTACGTACTAGGCACTATTCTAAGTACTTTACATCTATTAACTAATTTAATTTTCCTTTTTTTAGACAGAGTCTATGTCGTTCTCAGTAGAGTGCTGTGGCATCACAGCTCACAGCAACCTCAAACTCTTATGCTCAAGTGATTCTCTTGTCTCAGCCTCCCAAGTAGTTGGGACTACAGGAGCCCGCCATAACCCGTAATTTTTTTGGTCATAGTTGTTTAGGTGGCCTGGGCTGGGTTCAAACCCGCCACCCTCAGTGTATGTTGCTGGAACTGTAACTACTGTGTTATTGGCGCCACTCATTTAATTTTCAAAACATTACTCCATTTTATATATTAGGGCACCAAAAAGTAATTAGGTTGCCTAAGATGTCGAGGCTATTTTGTTAAGCGATGCAGATGAGTCTCGTGCAAGTGGCCTGATGTTATCAGCTTAATATGTATTTGAACTCAGGTAAAAAAAAAAAAAAGAAGAAAAACACTAAAGCAGATTGCCATTGATCTCTATTTTGTCTGAATGTGAGGATCATTCTTTTTAAAAAAACTTTTTTATTGCGAATTGTGGTACCTATAGAGGAGTATGTAAAGCATATGTGACTAGTTTGGAAAATAATTAAAATATATGAAGTACAACAGCCAGGTTAAGAAATTAGAATATTGCCACTACCTTGAAATTGTCCAGAATACTGTTCCAATTCTCCCCCTTTCTCCCAGTGATAACTACTATCCTTACTATCTTAATTTTTTTCTTAATAACATTTAGTCATTGCTTTCTGTATTCTTTAAATATATAGAGATGTGTCCTTATCAATGTATACACGTCACACACAGATACAGAAATGTATCATGCATGTGTGTATCTTTTACCATGTATTTTTCTGATTTGCTTTTTTTGCTCAGCATTATGCCTGTAAGATTCATTTAGTTGAACTGTGCAGCTCCAATTTGCTCATTTCCACTGCCGTAGAGCATCGCATGCTAGGAATTTGGTACAATTTACTTATTTGGTTTGTTGTTCATGGACTCGCACGTGTGGTTTTAGATTTTCATTCCTATACATGCTACCTGTGTATAAATGCCAGAGGAACTCTAGGGCTGTGTTTCCCAAATTTTAGAGTGTTATGAGAATCATCAGAAAGCTTGTTAAAGCATGGATTCCTGGCCCTATTCCCTGAGCTTATGATTCAGTAAGTCTGCAGTGGAGCCTGAGAATTTGCATGTCTAGCGAGCTCCCTGGTGATGGAATACTGATCTGCTCTGGGGTGTGTACCAAGGAATAGAATATGCAAGCCACGCATATGTTCATTTTTACAAGATAAGGCAAGATTGTGTTTTTCATACTGGTCCACCAGCATGATAGATATATTCCCCCCTCCCCCATAATTTTAGGAGACTTGTCAAACTTAAAAAAAATTTTTTTAACAGTCTGCTGGACCACACAGAGGTGTCTCATTTTGGCTTAAATTTGTATTCTCCTGGTTACTAAGGAGTTTGAGAATGTTTTGCCCTGTGTTTGGGTCTCTTCTTCTTCCTCGAAGTGTCTGTTTGAACATGAGCCTATTGGATGAGCTTTATAACTGGTCCCCAGCTTGACCTTGCTGTTGCACTTTATATTCACCTAACATTTTTCATTCAAGATTTGTAGGAAGGTATGTTTCCAGGGACTGGGAAACCTCTAGAAAGCTGACCCATGTGATTAAATCTAAGATTTACTGAATGCTTATTATATGCCAGGCCAAGACCTGAATTTTCATGGACTCTTCCCATCCGTCAGTTTTGTCAGGGTCTGAAGGGAGTCTGGCTGAACCCATTCACGTGCAGGCACCTGGTTAGGGAAGTTGCTGAACAGGGCTTGGCCACTGTTTACAGCTCTGGCGCTCACCATTGCCTTGAAAGTCTGCAAACAAATGCAGCCAGTGGGAACAAGATAAGTCTGTTCTAGACTTGAAGTGTTGTCGCCTGAAGGAGGGTTTGGACTTTAGAATGAGGATTTATAGGATCTCAGTTTCAGGGACCAAACTTTGACCTGAAGAATGAGAAGATCGAACAGATCGAGCCAGATGCAGGATAAGGAGCCAAGGAAGCGGCTGATTTCTGTCCCTGGTCAGGTAGCTCTTTGGTGGTGACTTCAAGGTGCACGTATCTGATGAGTGATTGATGTTTCTTTCTGTGAATTCTGTTTCTCCTGACCTTAGACCAACATAGGCCAGACCTGTACTCACCAGTTATCCACAGGTACACGAGCTCTCAGGGCCTCAGCTGTCTCAGTGGGCCTGTGACCCTGCCGGTGGGATAACAATGTTATTTGCACTGACTTTTTTATCTTTTAGCCTTGGCCTTTAAATGTTAAGTAAGATTGAGACTTTGTAGATCATTTATGTTAAAGGGACCTAAACAATAATGTTTCTTATCCAGCTATGTCCTGGAAAAATAAGTCAACAGAGTCAGTAGATAGAGCCAGAATTCCGGCCTTTATTACTGATAAAGACAAGGTTGGGGAATGTGGTTTGAACGTTGCAGATGTTAGATGTTGTTGCCCCTGGCTTCCCATCTTCTACCGTTCCGGATGCAGCCGGCCTGCCCCTAAAATCCCCACCATGTGAGTGGGGGACGCTGCCCCTAAAAGCCCCACCATGTGAGTGTTGCAGTATTTGCGCTGCAGGTCAGGTCGGCTGACTCCAGAACAAAGGTGATGAAGGGCCCAGACATTGTGCCTGATTGTTTCACCCATTTTCTCCAGACAGTGGTCAAAACATTATTGTCAATGTAGCAGCCACTACATGGAAGTTGGGGGAAAGGATTTCACTCCTGTATAGGGGAGCTGGGTGTCTGCCAGCGCGACTTGCTCCCAACTTCATGAAGTCTTAAAAGATCTATGGCTTTATTTAAGAGTCCCCAAACCTCATGGGACATAAAAGATGATCACAGCAATAGTCTAACAGCTACAGAGTCAGAGAGAAAACAAGACCCTATTCCTGGAAGAGCTATCTCAGGCGAAATTGTTTCCCAGAGCCCACCCTTAGTGCTCCAGAGACAAACCGGAGGGGAGGCTGGGGGTGGACAGAGGAGCCGTTCTTCATTTCAGCCTCCTCTGGATCTGGTCAGTCTAATCCTTTTATCTAGAATCCACAACCTTTGAATCCAACAGAATTCAAAGGGAGAAATGGAAACTTAAAGATGCTGAGTAGACAAGATGACAAAGCAGTCACACGCGTCTGATTAGTATGAAGGTGGCAGGATCTCAAATGCCAGCTTTCCACGAGAACCCCTTGCATGCATGAGCCCACCCCGCCTCCCAGGTGGTGGAGAGGAAGTGCTCCGCCCCTCCCAGCCGAGTCTTGGTTTGCAGCCAGCACCTTCCAGCCTCCTGTCCCTTTGAACATTCCCTCTGAGCCTCTTGCATCTAGCAGTGCTGTCACCGAGGTGGGCTCAGGCTGAGGTGTGACTGGTGAAACGCTGTCTTGGAAGCTGGTGCTGGCAGTCTCATGCCGCAGGGGCCACTTGCTGTGGAGTGGCCTTGGTCCGAGAAGCCCCTCTGCAAGGGAGGGTTTCTCTTTCCTTTGTGAAGACCGTGCAGACCAGCGGGCGGGAGCTGCCCTTAAGATGTGCCCTCTCAGGCCCAAATTGCAGGAGATTTGAGGTGGCCAACCCTTTGCTGCTCTGAAAGGCCTGTCACTCATAATTTACAGTGGGATCCTTGCCAGGGCTCTTGAACTCAGTGTCATTTAAAAACAGCAAATACTGTTTTTTTTTTTTTTTTTTTGGTAGAGACAGAGTCTCACTTTATCGCCCTCAGTAGAGCGCCGTGGTGGTGTTACACAGCTCACAGCAACCTCCAGCTCCTGGGCTTAGGCGATTCTCTTGCCTCAGTCTCCCGAGTAGCTGGGACTACAGGCGCCCGCCACAATGCCCGGCTATTTTTGTTACTGTTGTTGTTGTTGTTGCAGTTTAGCCAGGGCTAGGTTTGAACCTGCCACCCTGGATATTTGGGGCCAGCGCCCTACCCACTGAGCCATAGGAGCCGCCCCCAAATAGCAAATACTCTTCAGCTCGCTAGTTTTTAAGCAGATGATGTTTAAATGTGATGTTTTTCTCTGCCTTTGTTTACTCAGGCTGGGGTCCAGAGGCACCTCAGAAGTCCTAAGCTGCCGCAGACCCTGGCTGAGTTGCTTTGGTGGCCCAGCTGTAGCAGCCCTTGCTTAGTGTTCATTTGGCTAAGGTCGTTGTGCATCCTGCCTCTTCCCTGAGACTCTCGGTCTATGGCCTTTCTGAAGTTCGCTGTTTTTGCTGTAAGCCTACCTCTTTAAACAACTACTTTCCTGGAGATTAAACCGCCCTAAGTTGTGGTCATGTGTCCAGATCAAAATACCCTGCGGTTTGGGAATTACAGCCTCTTGATCTTAAAAGCCACCTGCTCAACTATAAAAACCAGCCACTCGTCACAATCAAGGCTGCAAACGGCCCAGTTAAAGAACACGCAGGGCCTGGGTAAAGCACCCCTGTCCCCTCGCCAGAAGCCCCAGTCCCTCCGTGAGTATTTTGTTCCCGCACTTTGGACTTATTTATAATTCTCAAGGTCCTCAAATGCTGAAGTCTTTGAAGGGGCCTGGTAAGTAGGACCTCTTCTCCTTGCCTGAGTTTTGAACCAGATGAGATGTAAGCCAGAGGGTCAGCAGACGGGGGAGGAAATTGTCACCGTGCTTCTGATAAGCAGTAGGCTGGAGGGTGTGGCCTTTATCTGTGGGACTGTCCCCCTCGCTGAAACTGAATCCCGGAATCTGCAGATTCCACAGACATGCCCCCTCCCCCATGGCCAAATGCTGCAGGAGCTCTGTGAACTCCCAGCATGGAAAGTCAGATCCTCACACTCATTTCTGTGGGCCTGTGATTCCCAGGCGGGAGGAGCAGGGGACCGGGTTGGCCACCAGCTGCCCAGTTTGTTCCTTCAAAGGCTGCCTTCAGCTGAGTTCATTCCAGCCCTCTCTCCTGCCCCACAGCTCACAACTTTTTAGTCCCAGGATACTTTCACCTCTTAGAAAGTGTTAAGTACTCTAGTGAGCTCTCCAAACGTCGGTAATATCTATTAGTGTTTACCAAGAAAATAATATAACACTTATTAATTCACTTAAAAATATTAAACCCATTCCCTGTGAAACATAACAATTTTATGAAAAAATCACTACACTTTCTACAACAGAAAAAGGCAATTACTGGGAAGAGTCGCATGTGCCTTTCCGTTGTAGCAATCTCTTTAACATCTAGCTTAGTGAGAAGGCAGCTGCTTTTGTATCTGCTGCTGCATTTTCTCTGGTAAGGCACCACCCATCACATTGCCTGAGCAAAACTCCACTTTATGCCTGTGAGAAAATGAGAATGCAAAAGGCCAAACTTTGAAAGTAGGTTTGTTATTGCAGATCCCTTGAAGGGACCATATTTAGAGAACCGCCATTCAGGATCTGACCGATTAGTGCAGTGGAAAGCGTGGGGATAACAGAGTTAGCTGAGTTGCAGACTGGAACAATCCAAAGGCCAGCCTTAAGTCACCTGCAGTATACATGGGTGGAAAATGCTAGTCCTTATAGCCTTTGCATTGAAGCCACCACTGATATCAGCTGTGCAGCCTCTCAGTTGGCATGCAGGGCATGGGAATATTTTTCTTTGTTGCTTGATCTATGGGAGCACCATTGCATGGGGTGATGCTTCTAGAACAAGTTCAGAAATGGCTTTGAACTCTGACGTTATTGGCAGTGTCCCCTTTGCACCCTTGCCCATTTCTGGAAGCTGTGCCATGAAGGTTATTTTCTTCTCACAAGAATAATGTCATAATTGGGTTGTGTTTATCTTATCAGGACTCAGAATTAGCTAAATCATCACTAGGTCCAGCTGCTCAACTTAAACCAGAGTTACAGGGACTGTAAACATCTATAATCATTTTCAAAAAGTGAAGCTGTGCTCTGGGTTTTAGGAAATGGGCCTAATTGTACGTTGACACAAGGGATTTCAGAGTACAGGAAGTATACAGAGTTCACTGCAGTCTGTAATTATCCCCTCACAAATATCACTCTGAAAATTAATGCACTAGTGGTGATAGGTGTTTACTAATAATTTTCTATTTGTATTTCTTTTAAGGGTGGGGCTGGGACTTTGATTCGAATAACTTTAAAAAACAAGATGTTTAAGAAAGTTGGACCACATGTCTTTTTCTGCCTATTTTCTTTTCCTGTAGGGAACAGAAATATTTGAAATTATTTTATTATAATTTCAATGCAATTGCACATGAACTTTTTGGCTACCCTATGTATCATATACCATATGTGAGAATCCTATTTTTAGGGAAAATTCATTGTGGGAGCCTACTGTTTGTCACTGGGTCCATATGCATGTAGGACAGTTTTCAACCCTTAGCCAGTCAGGTGTTACGTGTCAATATATAGGCCTATGCTTCCGGGATCCTCAAAGCCACTTGGCACTGAGTTGAATACCATCCTTAAGTTGACCAGCTAAATGACTTGGGACAGTTTCCTTAAAGTTTGTTCCCTAACCTCTAACATGATGCTACTGACAGTATCAACCTGGCGATGGGGTTGAGATGATTTACTGAAGATACAATGCATGGAAAGCCTTGTCACACCCTTCTTGGCACCTGGCAAGCACTCATAGATATTGGCAGTCACTGATACTGAGTGTATTTCATTGATGAATTCCCGAGCTGATTATAAACACAGTGGAATGCCAAGTGCTATACTATCTGATCACCTTTTTGATATTGTATATAAGGATGTTGTGGTGAGTGTAATGAGTTGATGAGGCAGAATCAATCTAAAGACAGGTCTGGCCTGGAATTCCCTTAGGTACTTCTAGAACTTTTAATGTCAGTTTAATTGGATAGCTGCCCGAGTCACTGTAGTAATGATGTTACACTTTCACATGCCACCTAAATCTGTAGCTGTGTTGTTGGTACCTGTTACTTTGAGCTTGCAGTAAACTTTGTGGTAAGCTCCTGTCTGTCTCCTGTTGAGACTCCACTCAAGGAAACCTAGAAGCCTAGAAAGCCTCCCTTTGCTAAGGTACAGGAGATTCAGGACCACACAGATGTCACGTGCTGTGTGTCCCTGGATTGTCCTAAGCTTTGATGAGTTTGACTCCTGGGAAGATGACGTTCTAAACCACATTGGGTATGTCAGATTCAGATTTTTGTTCATCATGTGGCTCTGTCTTCTAGCTAAGAGTTCAGTTTCAGCAGCGTTGTTGAGTTCCTGGCTAATAACATTGCTATCATTTGAATATTCTATTTGTCCTGATTGATTAAAAGACATGGCTATGAGGAATATAAAATTGGTGCTATTCAAGGATACTTACTAATAAGATAATTGAGGCAAAGATTGAGATCACAAAGTGGTCGAACTGGGAAATGCACGGCCTTTTAGGGTATTCTTTCCACCCAAGCTGTTCTGGAGCACATTGGGAAGGCGGGAAAGCAGTCAGTTCCCTCCTGAATGGTGCATGATGAAATAAAAAAATTTGATCTACCCAGGGCTAAATTTCTGCACATTTTAAGCATGTTTTTAGGGATATGCAATTTAAACTGTCATCAGTGGCATTTTCGACACAGAAAATCTTGAAAGAGTGGTGTTAACTCTTGAATAATCTTCTTAACGTAGCTTTTCACCATCATGGATGGAATCCTGTGAGATGGAGAGAATCTGGCAAATGTAACCGTATGGTGATAAATTGGATTAAATAATAAAAAATTAGTCATGCCGAATTGGTCTTGGACAGTTCCATTATTCTATTACCATGTACCCAAATAACCACTTTTAACAGTATCTTCATTAACTGTTTCTATTCAATTATGTCTTTGGAAGTCAACCACATAATAAAAGTGTTAGCACAGTTACCGCCCTCCCCCACTACCACTCCCCACCTCCAACCCACAAATCGCATATTATGAAGAATTCCACTGGTGTTTCTTTTGTCCATTTTGTGAATGAATTTTTATTTTTTGCGAACTTGGTGTTTTTACGATATTCCTACTTCACAAAACTCCTTTACGATATTTCTCAGGTACTCCAGAGCAAAGAGATAAAACAATAGTGGCAGAATAATACTAGCTAACTCTTGTCTTGCAGTGAATGGAGTATTATTTGTAAGCCCTTTATACTTTTCATAGCCATCCTGTGTGGCCCATACTTTTAACGATTATTATTGCTATTATGATCACAGAGGAAGAAGGTGAGGCGCAGTTGAGGTTATGTAACTCGTCACAGTCACACAGGTAGTAGGGGAGGGGGCAGGTTTGCTGTCGAGACCTCTGTCTAACCCTAGCGCACATTATTGCATATATTTCAACCCTGAAGAAGGCGAGCAAACATTTTAAAGTAAAAGAGTTCAACTTTGTTTACTACATTTGGTAATCTATGAATAATAGTCTATGCGTTACTAGATGGTGACCATGCAGTATGTGATCGGGCAAAAAGAAGAGGTTGATGCTTTGAGGGGAAAACATCTAATTGATTAAATTAAAGTGTATATGATAACCAACATAATCAGAGCTTTAGTGGGAATTTTGGGGAGAAGAGTATGTATAATGCATAGAAGTGAGCCAGACTAGGAATGTAGTTTGCTAGTAGTTTGCTTTTTAAAACATTTGTATCTTATTTTGTAGTTTACTTATTTTAGAAATGCAAATATTGGCTGGGCATCTGTAGCTCAAGTGGCTAAGGCGCCAGCCACATATACCACAGCTGCTGGGTTCAAATCCTGCCCGGGCCTGCCAAACAGCAATGACAACTACAATCAAAAAGTAACCAGGCATTATGGCGGGCACGTGGAGTCCCACCTACCTGGGAGGCAAGAGAATTGCTTTAGCCCATGAGTTGGAGGCTGCTGTGAGGGCGACAGCTTGAGGCTCTGTCAAAAAAAAAAAAAAAAAGGAAAGAAAAGAAAAGTAATGTAAATATTGATATGTTATATATATTACTCAGTTAAAACACACCCACCCACACAAGTCTAGAGTTGAAGAGAGCAGTCTTCAGAACCAGAAGGAAAAGACACTGATTCCTTTCTGTTGAGGCTGCTTTCAGATAAATGAGCTTCTTGGGGAGAAAGTGGGGAGGCAAGGTGCTCAGACGAGTCGGTTCACTGTGGCCAAACTTGGAATCGTTGAGAATTTAGATTTAGGAGTGACTTGTAGGAAGTTGGAAAGCAGGTCCAGTGGCCGAAGGTGACTATAAAAAAGAATAATGGGAATGGAACCCTGAAAGAGTAGTGGACTGAGGGCTTTCAAGCTCACAGTGTTGAGACTGTGGAAAAGTGTGAACAAGAAGAGAAAGCGACGTCCCTGTGAGTTCAGAATGGGGGCAGAGAGACCGATGCTCACAGGCAAGCAGAACTCCTCAACTCCTATTACACTTCTGTCCCTTCTAGACAGGGAGGTCGGTCTTCAGCCTGGGAAGAGTAGAGCTAATACTCGTAAGAGGAAATTGAAACTCAAGACAGGTGCGCTGATGGTTCGGGAGCACAGAGCGGCACTGAGTGAGTGCAGAGCCTCTGACCAGTGTGAATGTCGCCCTGGCGGGTGGAGAGGACATGTGACTACACCACCTCCTTGAGGAATTGTGGAGGAGAGGAGAATTGCTGGGGGACTGAGGATGGGGTAACGTCTGTATTAAAAGCAAAACAAAGAATAAAATCAAAAAGATACAGTTTTCAAACCGAAGAGTAGACTGCATGGGTTTGCTGTTAGCAGAAAAAAACTCACATCTTTGTTCTTCGGTGTTGCTAAGCTTTTGGGCTTGGTGAGTAGGACCTAAGGTAGCTGTGCCGTGTCCGAAGTTGAGAAAGATTTTTGGGAGGTTATGGGCTGGATGTGTGGCTACCAAATGCAGCCCAGGCACTTGTTAAATGTACAGATTTGACTATCTCATCTCTTGAGCTTTCGTTTAAATGAGTCTTGGAACCTGGGGATCTATATTTTAAACAAATGTCTCGTTTGCCTGCTCTGCTGAGTAAGTTTAGGGACTGCTGGGCTGTAGGATGGGTATGCCATCTTTGGATTCTTATTGTCCTACGAGAATTCATAATGTTATGACTAATAGCTAATGCATTGAATGATCCGTCCTCATCCTCCTCCTTCTCTGGACACTGTCCTGAGTGCTTAGATATAGGGCCGACATAAAGTTCATGTGCAGTTTAAAATAGTCGAACATAGTAAATTACATGCGAACTTCATGTCCACTCTGTATATTAGCTCATTTAATCCTCACGTCTGCTCTGTAAGTGCTTTTTTTATTACTGTTATCATGCAGATGTGGGAACTGTTTCTTCTCAGAGGTTTCACCCGCACTAGCTGGGATTCAAAGCCAGGCAGGCTGGCTCCAAACACCCCACCTGCCGCCTGACTCCAGATGCCACCTACAGAGCGTGTCAGGGGTAAGGGCTGTGGCTGGGCAGGTAACAAGCCCTGTCTTTAGCATCTGGGTACCATCTTTATGAAGGCGTTGTCTCGTTAGACTTTTTTGATGCATAAAGCTAGGAGGAATTACTAATGCCAGCAGGAATTGCTAATTTATTGAGATCCAAGTTTGCAGGGGTAGATGTGCATTACTATTGCTAGGGTCCCCAGATCAGCAGCCGAGGTACTAAGGGAGGAAGCCGTGACTTACCAGTTGGCTGGTAAAAAAGACCAGGGTGGTAAATCAACAGGGCCTTTGTTCTGCTCTTCCTTTTGCCAGAATGCCCCTTTCCACTTCCTCCTCTTTCTCTTGGCACATTTTTAATTGTATTTACAATCAAAGCCTAAAAGTCACCTCAGCTGTGGAGTAGCCTTTGACGTCCACCAGCAGATTTTCTGCTTCTTTACCACTCTGCTCCTGACATAATTTTGTGACATTTTCCCTGGTGTATGACACCCATGTGCGCAGTCCCTCAGCTGGAAACATGCATGGGGACACCGTTGCCACCTTTCCTCCCGTTCTGAGCCCCTGCCTCCCTGAGTCCTGAGTCGACGTTAAGTATCTGCAGACGGATAAAGTTGGACTCTTCTTCATTCATCGTAGCCCCTGCCCTGATTCACTTCTGTGTCCTAGCTTGTCTGCCAGTTGTCACTTGGCATCCTCCCCACCCCCACATGCACACACACATTTCCCACAAAGCAATCAGAGAATTCTCTATCAGACCCAATCTGCCTGTGCTTGAAATCTGTTCCAGGCCAGCAGGATAGCCCCTGGCCCCCAACCATCTACGGGCTAACCCGTGTAACCCTCTAGCCTCAACCTGTGACTTCCTGCCTTGCTTCTTGGACTCCAGCGGCACTGAACTCATTGTAATTCCCCAGGCACTGTGCTGTTTGTTGCTGCCTTGTTTCAGCTGCAGCCCTGACCGCCTGGGATGGCTTCCCTGCCGCCCGCAGTGTCCTGCTCCTGCAGGTCTCTACCTGGGCCCTCTTCCACCCTCTGCATAGCTCTACCTCCTGCATTAAGCCTTGAACTCTGGAAGGGCAGGGCTGTATCTTGTTCTCCATTTCCAGTGGTAAATAGTACGTATTTCTCGAAAGAACTGTAATTATTAGCTGTACTTGCGAAGACTTCAGGGTTAGAGACCTGCCTCTTCTTCCCGGATGTGACGTCTTGGGTATTTCACGGCACTTTTGTGTGACAACCTGTTGGCTCATTTGTAACCGGCTGAGAGTTTCACCCTCCTCTAGGGGGGATACCGTGAGAAGTGAACTAGCAGTGTAGTGTGACACTTACCCTCCTGTTCCAGGACACTGCAAACTACAGTCCTGTCGCCTGTTTCTGTCTGGCCAAGAATGTTTTTCACATATTAAATTGGTGTTTAAAAAATAAAAAAATATATATATCTGTCAACACTTGAAAATTAAATGACATTCAGATTTTGGGGTACATGCAGCTTTATTAGAATGAAACACAACCAGATTTATTCTTTTATAGTCATCTATGGATGCTTTTGCCCCATGACGGCAGGTTGAATAGCTTCGACAGAGATCTTGGGGCCTACAATACCTAAAGTATTTACAATCTAGCCTTTATAAAAAAGCCGGCTGATCCCTGCATTATATAAATGTTAGGAAATTGGGGGGGAGAATGAGTGTCAGAAGGAGGGAAGGTGTGTGATGGGATCTGACCTCTGGTGCACGCACATTGTGGGGGGTGTATACCATGCCCCCGGGGTGAGGGGCTTTTACAACTGGAATTTACCCTGGAAGTGAGAACTACTCAGTCTAAAAATTTGTACCCTCATGTTAATTTGAAATAAAATTAAAACAAAACTTAATATTAGGAAAGTGCATGTTATTCATGGCCTGCTCCTTGTACCCACAGTGAACTACTTGAGGCGAGGGTTCTTCTTTCTCATGTCTGAAGTTTTAGCACTTACCCTGGGCTTGGCAGAGAGGTCAGTTCATGTGGGCAGTAGCCACAGGGCCTGGGTTGTGGCTTTTGAAAAGGAGTGTGCTCCAACAAGAGCTTCATGGGCTGTTGGAAGAAGCAGTGAGCTTCCCACTGTGGGAGTCTTAACGGGTAGGTGGACACTCCTTCTTCACGTGTTACAGTGTAGTGGGATTTCCCAGCCTTGGCTGTCTTGGCATTTTGGACTGAGCTCTCCTTTGCTGTGCCTGGCGTGCTGTGCGCTGAGTAATGATAAGCAGCATCTCTGGCCTCTACTCGCTGGAAACCAGGAGCCTTACTTTTCCAGCTTTGACAGACAAATATGTGTCCAGATAGTTCCAGATGTCTCCCAGGGGCCAGAATTGCACCCCAGTTTTGAACCACTGTTGTAGAACATTCAAACCTTGGCTAGAGGTTGGACTAGAGAACGTTCAGTGGCCCCAGAATTATTATCACCAGAGTGGTGTCAGCTTCCCTGGGGGGATCCTGCTTACCAGCTTTATTATATTCCAAGATCTCAGCCTCAGTACCAGCCAGTCCTTGTAGGGTTGCTGGGAGAAATGCATGAGATAATTCTGCAGCACGGAGCTTGGCATGGAGTGAGCCTGCACGGTCTCGGAGCTGGAGATCGCATTCGTATGAGCGCTGCCCTTTTTTTTTTTGAACTTGTCTTTGTTATTTTTGGATTGAAAGAGAGGAAATTAATAATAAATACATGGGGAGAAATACATTTTGATAATTTTATGGAGATGAGTTCAAGAAAACACATAATAGATTGATGATAATAATAGTGTATTATTTTGTGGGTCCATGTTGTCTTGAGGAAGAAGCATTTAGAAAAATTTCAGCTATTTTAAGAAGAATATGAAATTATTCAAAGTAAATGCACGAGAGTTTAATATTCTTAGCCAATATTTGTTAGACATATGTTTTACAGACGTTGTTTCAGTAATTCTCACAGCCGACATGTGACTTTTTCATTCATGAGGAAAATGAGCACAGAGAGGCTAAGAAGGGTAGTATGTTTAGGACGGGAGATCCCTTTTCTTGTTATAAGTTAGAGACTAAAATTCTGAAACACCCCCTTTATCCCTGAGGGCCTTGCTGTGGCCCTGAAGCCTCATTCCTGTGCTGCCGATCGCTCTAACTTGGGGCAGACCCACTGGGAATCAAGACACAAGTTGTGGAATCAAAGAAAAGCTTGCTGTTTTCCCCTAGTCTTTTGACTTTTTTTGGGCACTTGCTCGTAAAAGTGCACGTTGGCTGAACCCAAAAGCCCAGGATGGAATGTGACCCTCCTTGCTCGAGGTCGTCATTTTTTCCTGGCCCGCCGCCCTGAGGAGCTCTGTCCTGACCTCCCCCTCTGGATGGCACCTGCCACGGCTCACCTCTGCCAGAAGCCTGGACTATAGGTGGAGAGGCAGACCCCTCACAGGTTCGTGGAACACAGGTTTACAACACATTCGTGCATTTTATATGGCAATCTGACACCTTCTCTTTGTTTTGGTTACCTAAAAGCAAAAGCTTTCCCTTATCAAGTGCTGCTCCATCTAAGTGGCCTGAGTGTTTATAAGTGTCAAGTGTCAGAATGTATTTCCCAGTGTCCCATCCTAAACCTGATGGGTGTTGGAATCCTGACTACTTCTTGGTTTTCCCATTTTTATCATGAAATATGGAAAGTAGAAAGGACATGTAAGATATACTATAACCTGTACACGTGTGCCTCATATTTCACCTTATTTCCTTCAAAGTCTTTTTGAAAGAAAATGAATTATTACAGATAAAATTAAAGCCACCTATACAGTCTTCCCTTATGCCTTTCCTATTTCTCTCTCTTCTGGAGAAGCCACTCTCCTAAATATGGTGTTTATCACAGCCCTGTACATTTTTATTACATATGTATTTGTACATATACAATTTGTACGTATACAATTCTTATTACATATGTATTTGTTGGTAGCATTAGGTTATCTTTTGTGTTTACATTTTATATAAATTGAATCATCAATTGTATTTTCTGTTTTATGCAAAATTCTTACTGCAGTTTGCTTTCTCTTCAGTCAGAGTTCTGGATGTTATACAAATAGGTTTCTGAAGTTGCTAAAGGTAATAGTCACCCCTGGGTTGATTTATGACTACATTTTTTCACTCTTGCTTAAAACTTACAGAACCTGACTTTTTCTTTTGTTTTGTTTTGCTCTTGAGAGATAGCCCTGTGGGTAAATGTAGTTCCAGTTCTTGCATTGTAATATTGTTTAAGCCTTTATTTTTGATTATGTGGCATGTATTAGTCCATTCTCCTCATGGTGGAAATGGGGTGGTCTTCAGCTTCTGCTGTTAGGAAGTGTGCATGTCCACTAGAGCACCCAGCGGCAGTTTCCCTAGGAATGTAACATAAACGTAGGATATATCCAAATTCATCTTCACTAGAATTTGCAAAATTATACTCCAAGGTGTCTGTACCAGCTTAGTCACGTCTGTATGAGGCTGGTTCATCTATATCCTTGACTTGATACTGTCCTTTCATGCACGTGACAGAAATGAAACTGCTTGCTGGCTTTACTTACTGTGTTCTTGGCTGTGCAGAAGCTTTTTAGTTTGATCAGATCTCAGTATAATGTATTTTTGGTATTGCTTCAATTGCCTGGGGGGTCCTCCTCATATAATATTCTCCCTGGCCAATTTCTTCAAGTGTTT
>CAUYON010130750.1:0-16306 GCA_963573935.1 Arctocebus calabarensis | reverse complement strand
CTAGTCTGGTGTGCAGAGTAGGCCCTGCCCTACGTGGGCCTACCCTTCATAGCCACCGTACCCTTGTTACCGCAGGAGTGTCAGAAATCCAACAATTCTTTTTTTTTTTTTGAGACAGAGCCTCAAGCTGTCACCCTGGATGGAGTGCCGTGCCATCACAGCTCACAGCAACCTCCAATTCCTGGGCTCAAGCGAGTCTCCTGCCTCTGCCTCCCAAGTAGCTGGGACTACAGGCGTCCGCCACAATGCCCGGCCATTTTTTGGTTGCAGCCGTCATTGTTGTTTGGTGGGCCCAGGCTGGATTCGAACCCACCAGCTCAGGTGTATGTGGCTGGTGCCTTAGCCTGATGAGCCATAGGTGCCGAGCCTCAGCCGCTTTTATGTAGCGGCATTTCTCCTCCTGAGGTGCCTGGGAAAGTAGGATCCACCTGCATGAGAATCTGCCAGACTGTTCACACAAAAAAACAGACATACAAACAAAGGCTGATTCCTGGGCCCCAGCACAATGCTCAGAATTAGAGGCTCCGGAACTTGTGTTTTATAACAGGTTCCTCCAGGATTCTATCACACATCAGTCTGAGAGTGGAGCTCTGACCTCAGGAAGCTGTCAGCCTCTTAACCAGATGGATACAGTGTCTCCGCATCACATCCATGAAGCACTTGGCCTCTGGGGGTGTTTGAGACCTCGGCTAGAGGACAAGAAAGGTCGGCTTAGGAGCAAGGAAGGTTTGTGGGGGGTATTGCTCTCTTGGCTTTGGGGTTGAGGCCTATGAAGACTTGTTTGAAGTCTTCCAACCATCGACCATTACAGCAGGGGTGAGTCCCAAGTTCCCTACTGTAGCTAAGTCACTTTCACAGATTGCAAAAGACTTTGATATCATTCCCCAATGTGACCCCCTACAAGTTACCAAGACACATCGACAAACCTGAGGGACGTTCTTTGTGCAGCTTCTAACCCATACCTTGTCCCAGATCCTACCAGTGTCAATGGCACAATGACAATACAATGTGTGGAGGTTTGGAGTTCAAAGATTATTTTTAAATCCGAATTTGGCACTTCCTTCATTTAAGAAAATAATGCAGAAGAGTTTTTTGTTTTTTAACAAAACATGGTTTCTCACCTCCTGAGAGACCTGGGCTTAGATTTCCGCACCCCCGCAAACTCTGCAAACATGTACAGAATCAAACCCACAAAACTGGCACCTATGTTTAACTGTCTGTATAAAGAGCCGCACTCTCTGACATTTTGTTAAATGTTAGCATTCTGACTATGCTAAACTGAGAAGGTGAAGAAAGCCTCCTGGATCTGTTTCCAGATACCTGGACTGTTCATTTCAACCTCCACTGGTCAGCTCTGCCCGACGCTAACAGATCTGCTCCCAAACAAATCCATCCTGCGCTCTGACATTTATCCAGGGCGTCTTTTACTCTCTTCTATTCATTAAGCAAGAGTGGTTGCCATGGCAACCATTAAGTGCACCTGACATCCGGGAATAGTTCTGGCGTTTTGAGCAAACACCACACTGGGATTTAGTTCTGCAAGGTAAAGAGCGTGGCCGCCTCCTTGCAACCTGCGTGGAGTACTGGTAGTTCCCACGGAATCTGAGCTGTCCTCCAGGCCTCCTGGCTGGACTTCCTCCTCCAGATGCCCGTTCTCCTGGCCTGCTCAGCCCCCGAGTCTTTGCAAGTTGCCATATGATGGGGGGTGTGGCAGGGATTGTCTCTGCGTGGGGTGTGTCCAAGAAGAGTGTGTGTGTGGGGGGGGGGGTGAGATTGGGGTGACACCTTCTGTTATCAGAGGTGGATGCAAATATAGTTTATTTTGTAAGAGCGGAGAATGTCGGTGGGCATGTGGTGCCTATGTGTGAATGCATCTCTGTGTGAGTGTGCCGGGGCAGAAATGTCTTCTAGCTGTTCTCTGTCTGCACCACTCTCTCCCAGCCATTCAAGGAGCATTTAGGTCCCTGCTTCACTTGAACACCTCCAATTACTTACCTTACAGATAGTAGATGCTTCCTAAGTATTTACTAAATGTTTGTCTGTCCTGTGTAGGTGCCTGAGGGAATCTTAAACAAGACGGCTTCCCGTTGGATAATGACAAAAATCCTTTAGCTGGGCTACTAGGTGTGACCCAGCTGGACTCATCTCCAGATGCTGCTCACCAACTCCCCCCACCTCAGGCTGTTTTATCTTCCCTGCCTCGGGGCCTTTGCACAGGCACTCTCTGCCTGGAACATCCCTCCCTATTCAGCCTCCTTTTGATTAAATCGTACGTGTGCTCCAGATCCTACCACAAATATGTCCCCAAGCTGATGCCATCTGATCATTTGCCCCCATAGCATCCCAAGCTTCTCTTTCTGGGACATATAATAAATTATTGATTATCACTTTAATTACATGTTTGTTTATTCCACTCTACTGTAAATTCCAAGGCAGCCTCTCTATCTTGTTCACTGCTGCCTTCCCAGTGCCTAACACACAGTAGGTTGTTAAACGAGTTGAAAAATGAATGAATGGGATTTCAGTATTTCGGCCAGGTCTGGGTTGTCCTTTAGGCTTTGTTATCATCTCTTCTCTGCTGGAGAGTCTCCTTTTATTCCAGAGTCTTTCTGGGCCTGAGCATTCTGCGTGCTGCTTTTCTTCTTCTCTCTCTCAAGGCTATTTCCTTTTCTGTTTGGGGCCCCTGCCTTGCCCCCACCCTAGAGACTTAGAGACTTCACTCTTCCGCTCCCGTGCCCCTTCCGCTGGAGGCGCAGGCATGAGTCCCCAGGGGTGGCCAGTCTCTGTTTCTGGCCTGAGCCTCAGTTACCTAGACAGATTCAGGATCAGGTGGTGAGGAGAGCGATCATGGGCACGCTTCTCTGGTTGGGGGGAGCTGGGGTTGCTGGTCCGTGTCAGGAGTCTGGCGGGGACTCTGTTCTAGCCGCCCGGGGAGCATCCGTTCTCCCACTAAGGGTAACAACACCGCGATTGCACCATAGGTAATGACTTCTCCCCTGCCCCCACTTCGGCCTGTGCGTGTAGGGCGTGGGGTGTGGGCGACTCCCTCGTCAACTTCCTGAGTGGGCACCTGACTCAGTCACCACCAACCAGAATTCCATCGCCTGGCTGTCGTGGTTGGTTAAAGGGTGAACACATGACCTACATCTAACCAATCAACACATCCCTCCACCGAAAGTGCGGGATCGGTTCAGGGACAACTGTGTGAATGAGTCGGTGCAGTGAGGATGGTCCTGGAAGTTGGTTAGAACTGTTAAGCAAGAAAAATATTCTTTACTATTGGGTTGCTGCGTTCGTGGGCTGGGGCTATAGCTGCCAAGGGCCACCCCTTGAGGCAAGCTGGAGGGTGAACTCAAGACTGAGAACACAGAGGTGAGAGGTGTCGATGGTCTGACTCTTGATAATTTCATTCGAGCCCCTGCTCCAGCCCTGCCTGAATTAGGCAAACCGTAGGTATTTCAATGCCATAAGCCCGTCGCTTATGTGGCTGGTTGTTCGTATTTGAAATGGGTTTCCATCATTTGCAACTGAGAGTTCTCACAAATACAGGATCATCCTCTTGGAACAGCAGTACCTACCATCTATTAAACTCTGACCAGGTAATAGTCTCCCAGACCTAGATTTGTCCCAAGCCTGCTCAGCAAACCTGAGCAATTCACATAACCATTCCTGCTCTCGATTTTCGTATTAGTGAAGTGAGTCTCCTAAACTCTCCCTTCCTACCTCCCAGGCTCGCTGTGAGCACACACAAGGTGATGGGTGTGAGGTGGTTCTTAAACTGTGAATCGCTGGCTGCTGGTGCAGAGTAGTGCTGAGCACCTTTCCCCGGGAGCAGAGCATGGTTGTGATCAGCGATGCGTCCCAGCCTGCCCCACCCCCATCTCTAGGGCCTGTCCTGTGGGACTCAGGAGCTGCCGAGACCCTGACAGCACAGTGTGCCAGGTCTCAGATGTGTGGAAGAATAGAGTGGGGTAAAGACTGGTGGTGGGCGACTCTTACGAATCATATTAACTGATGTCACCCAACCCTCATTCCCATGCATCTCAGGGCCTTCTTTTGTCTCAAGGAGTGAGCACATTTCAGCTGATGCCATGCAGCATGGATAGATGACTCAGGCCACGTGTCCGTGCCCCTCTGTCCCTCAGAATTTAGATGACCCTCAGAGGAAAGAATCAACTGAGATTAAATTCCTGCCCTCTCCCCCCAGTGGACACGGATCTCATAACAGAAACTCGTTCATTCACGTCACTCAGTAAATCACTATCACATGCCTGGCCCCCTATGGGCGCTGGGACTCCTGGGCCATAGCATAGCAAGCACCCTCAGATCCTCCCAGGGAGACAGAGAACACAATGAAACAAATGACTGCATCCGTGAGCACAACTGGGAAGAACCTGAAGCCGGATCAGGGCTCCGGGTGGCCAAGGGTGATTGGGGAGGTGGGGGGGTGGATGGGTGTCTCTGAAGGGGCTGTGTAGCCTGGGAGCTGAAGGAGAAAGCCAGCCACATTTTAGATCTGGGCAAGCACTCTAGGCAGAGGGAAGCGAAGGGCTGCTTCTTGGGGGGCAACGAACCAGTGTGTTGAGGGCCAGAGAGGACCCAGGAGAGAATCTCTGAGAGAAGGCTGAGGCCACGGGAAGGAAAGCTTGTGGTCCATTGAGGTCACTTATTCCAAGTAGAAAGAGGGCTTGAGGCTGGAGGTTAATGAGTGACATGACTGATGTATATTTTTTAAATGGCCCCTTGGGCTGCCAGGTGGATAATGGAGAACAGGGATTAGGCAATAGCAGCTCAGGAGCTGGGAGAAGCCATTGCCTTCAACTGAGATGACATTTTAAAGGCAGAGCCCACAAGCCTTGGAGTGTGACAGAAACAGAGGTACCAAGGATGTTTCCGTTTTTGGCCTGTGTGAATGGGGTAAGTAGTAGTACCAGGAACTGATGTAGGAAAACTGGGCAAGGGACAGATTTTGGAAGGAAATTAAGAAACTAAATTTACCTGCAAAAAAATAAAGTAATATTCACACACATTTGAGTTTGTGGGCTGAAATCTGTCCATTAGAAATAGGAGCAAGGATAATATGGGTTCAAATCCCAGCTCCACCCCTTCCTATGTGATATTGGGCCATTTACCTTCCTGAACTTCAGCCTTCTGTAGACAAGGATGTCTGCATCTTTCTAAGAGTACCTTTGAGATTTCAATAAAATAATGTATACAAAGCCTGTAGTAAGGTGGCAGACACATAGTTGGTGCTAAATAAACGTTAGTTTTATTCTTCCTTCCTCTGCCCTTCAGGTAAAGGTAATGTTTCCATTTTTATGTCAATATTTATCAATATCAATCTGTCAAAATGATGATCTTGAATTAGAGTTGCTGTGACCTATCCTCAGTATCAAATGCTGTATATAAACATGAAGTTAGACAATTCTTGTTCTACCACTTACTACCTAGAAATTCCTCTGAGCATCAGTTTCCTTAGATTAAAATGGCCCATGATTGCATTAATGTACACAGCTATGATTTAATTTTAAAAAATGGGTATAATGATGCTAGGCTCAGAAGACTGCTATAAGTATTAAAAGAACAGTGTAAAACCAAACATCTTGGAAACGTCTTAGATAGTCTTTATTAGGGTAAGGATTGGATTCATTGGAATACTTTCATGCTAGGGACTAAGAGGCAGCTATCACAGTGAGTGAGGAGATTCTGACCACAGGGATGGTCAAGGAAGATGTCCATAATAGATGTTTCTTAAAAGTGACAACTCAATATGGAAGTTCTCATCATATTTTTGTTAGGTAAAAAATATGTGTGAGTACATTATAAGGCATTCTATGGGATGGTAGCTCTGAGAGTTGAGCAGTGCACCACCTGAACAACTGTACATAGGGTTTTTTTTTTAGATCAAGAGCTAAATAGGTAGATATTGATTTAGATATGGGCATTGTCACAGGTTGTGGGCATAGACATGTCTCAATTCACATAGAAAAAGATTGGGACGATTACTTTAAGCTCCAGTTATCTCTGTGAATTAAGGGAATAGACTTTGTGAGGCAGAATGGGGGGATAAGTTTTGCTTCTTATACTCTATTCTTAAAAGTGCATTATGAGTGAATTTTGCTTTTTTTTTTTGGCACCATTTTCCTGTGTTTTTCAAATTTAAAAGTCTTCTAAAAACAGAGCTAATGTATAAGAAAATGTTTAGCTAAGCACTGCCTGGCACAGGGTTTGTATGTTCAATAAAAATGGCAACTAAAGGGGAAAAAAGAGAGTGTTTAGTAGGAGGAGGCAGAGTAGAAAGCCAAAAGAAACTGTGGCCATGAAGCTCCCAGTTTGTCTTGGCAGTCTGTAGGGTGTACCAAGGGCACCCTGGGTGCTTGGAGGTGCTAATGACCTCATAGAGCTATGCACAGGAGCAGGCTGGGCTGTGGTCTTCCCTCTTTCTAACCTAGCTGAAGAAAGGAGCTGATGTGAGCACTCCTACCCAAGTAGGAGAGTAGGAGTCATTAGCACCGGAGGGCTGTGGAAGGGGTGAGGGGGCTACTTCTGGTCTGAGTTCCAGGCCATTCTCTGTTTTCTTCCTCCAGCCCATCTGGCTTCCCACTCAATTGCTTCCGAGGCCCCAGTTTCCTTATCTGGAAAATGGGTATACAGCAATCCCCCTTATTCACCAGGGACATATTCTAAGACCCCCAGTGGATGCCTGAAACCAGAAATAGTACTGAACCCTATTTATTATACTATGTTTTTCCTATATACACACATCTATAATAATGTTTAATTTATAAATCAGTTGCAATAAGAGATTAACAATAATTAATAAATAGAACAATTATAAGAATAGACTGTAATAAAAGTAATCACACCTGTGACTATAACTTTTGCAATTTGAGTTATGACCGCAAAACTAGCATGGATTGCTTTTCCTTGCTCACAATTTCGTGAATACTGTTGAGTTTAGCAACCTCAACATAAGATTTGTTTTTCTTTCCTTTTTAAGTTCAAAACTTTCACCTTTTCACCTAAGGAAAGCACTTTACTCTTCCTCTAGGGCACACCTGAATCACCAGCATTGCTACTGTTAGGTTTTGGGCCATTACTAAGTAAAACAAGGGTGACTCGAACTCGAGCACAGTGCTACTGTGACAGTGGATCTAACAAGTGGCTCCTAGGTGATTCATGGGCGTGTGGCATATATAGATAACATGGATACCCTGGACGAATTGATGATTCATGTCCTGGGTGGGACAGAGCGGATGGCATAAGATTTCATCATGCTCTTCAGAATGGCATGCAATTTAAAACTTACAAATTGCTTATTTTTGAAATTTTTCATTTCATATTTTCAGACTTTAGTTGACCTCAGGTAACTGAAACCTCAAAAAGCAAAACCACAGAGAAGAGGAAACTACTGTAATCAGAGCACCTAACTCTTAGGGTTGCTGTGAGACTTATAGGAGATCAAATAGGTCCCTCATATAGCACAGGCAAATACTCATCACCTCTCAGCTGGGATTATTTATTGGTATTATTTCTAAGGCCCACACTCCCTTGCCCAAACTTCTGAAATCCTGAAAGCTTTGACAAAATGAAAAAGTTCCTTGATGTTTATTTGGTAGCAAAACTGTGACGTCATTATGTGAACTCATTTTAGGGCAAAATCTGACCTGAGTTGTCTGGGAGACTTTATTGTCTTTATTTATCTTATTTGTTGTGACGATTTCTAAGTTTTGCTGCAGCGTGATTAATGCATTGGATGGCAGGGTGCATTTAACCCCAGAGAGGTTAAGTCACCTTTGGTAAATGAACCCTCATGCCTTTGTAAACTCCTAAACATTCTGATTCCTGACATGCATTTAAGTACAAGAATGAGAACTTATACCACGATGAGGACACCAGGCCAGACGTTCTCCAGAATTTATGCTTTTCTATATATTTATATCACATGCTTTAGTGTTTATTTCCTGTTTCTTTTTAAAAATTGTCAGCCCCAAATGGAGTCACTTGTGTTCAAAGCCTAACAAATAACATTTAAGAATGGTAAAGAAGGTAAATTGTGTTTAAAAGAATATATATATAAAATGAAAATTTCTGTTGACCACTACCCCCAGGGTTAGCACTTATGACCCTTTTGCTTGGGCAATCAATAGTAATAACTAACTTAGTTTGCAATAGAAATTTTGCTGAGACATCATGAGACTAACGGCACCATATTTCAAAGGAGGCATTAGAAGAAATGCAAAACTTGTAAATAAGACGTCAAGAAACCAGTTATGTAGGCCGGGTACAGTGCCTCACGCTTATAATCCTAGCACTCTGGGAGGCCTAGGCAGGAGCAATACTTGAGCTCAGAAGGTCCAGACCAACCTAAGCAAGAGCAAGACCCTGTCTGTACTAAAAATAGAAAAATTAGCCAGGTGTTGTGTGGGTGCCTGTAGTTCCAGCTAATCTAGAGGGAGCCTGAGGCAGGAGGATCACTCAAGCCTAAGAGTTTGAGGCTGTTGTGAGCTATGATGACACCATGGAACTCTACCCAGAGTGAGACCCTGTCTCAAAAAAAAAAAAAAAATAGTTAAGTGATTCTTGTTCTTTCACTCACAACAATGGTCTAAAAGTTAGAAATCGGAATGGGGAAGTTTCTTTGGAGAAAGCTACATATTGAGTCTGAAAGAAGAAGGTTGAAGACCTTGTTCTCTGAAGCCCAAGAAAAGGGGTTTTGCGAATCTCATATGTGTCTCTTGCAGTGCAAATGTCAAAGGTCATAGCGGACAGAGGTCTGAGTGACACATGGGAAGTTTGGCAGTCACCTAGATGCTTTGACAATGTATAAAAGACAGGTAACTGCTTTGGGACCACACAGCACTCCCAGATTTTGGGGGGGCAAGAAATGTGGTTTTTTTTTGAGACAGAGTCTCAAGCTGTTGCCCTGGGTAGAGTGCTGTGACGTCACAGTTCATAGCAACCTCAAACTCCTGGGCTTAAACGATTCTCTTGCCTTAGCCTCCCAAGTAACTGGGACTACAGGTGCCCGCCACAACACCCCAGCAAAGGCGCCGAGCCAAAATGTGTGTTTCTTAAGGACCAAAGATAAGCCACATGTAGGAAAGAGCTGATCTGAGTCATTATCTTAGTTTCTATCAGGAGAAATGAACCTCAAGATTTTTATTTTCATTTTATAGACTATATTTTATATACATTAAAAAAGAAACCTTGGCTCGGCGCCTGTGGCTCAACAGCCTGAGGCGCCAGCCACGTACACCTGAGTTGGCGGTTTCGAATCCAGCCCAGGCCTGCCAAACAACAGTGACAGCTGCAACCAAAAAATGGCCAGGCATTGTGGTGGGCGCCTGTAGTCCCAGCTACTTGGGAGGCAGAGGCAAGAGACTCGCTTGAGCCCAGGAATTGGGGGTTTCTGTGAGATGTGATGCCACAGCACTCTATCCAGGGTGACAGCTTGAGGCTCTGTCTCAAAAAAAAAAAAAAAAAAAAAAAAACCTTGACAAATAAGGAAGGCAGGAAGGGAGGGTTCTCAAGCATGAATCCCTGATAACAAGAACTACAACAAAACACTTTGCAAAACCTACATACAACTTACACAAAGGCCACCACAACCCTACACACAAAAAATACTTATGCAAAGATAATTGATGCCATCTTGAACTGGTGCCATCTTTGTTATTGATTCTTATAGTCAAAGATAATTATCTCATGAAAATTATGTCATCCTCCTCCTTTTTCCTTTAAAAACAATCATCTTCCTTTACCTCGCTGAATACTGCATGCAGTTCATACTGCACACCTATTCCCTCTGAGACGCTATCCTGGAATAAACATCACTTTCTTCTGGAGAGTCTCCCTCTCTGCTATTTAGATTGATGCTCTTTAAATCAACTCATTTTCTTTTTTAACTTAAATTTATTTTCAAGGGAAACTTTATAACCCAACTGTAAATGGAAAGTGAGTATCTCTGGCCGTAAATAGGCCACTGTAAAAATAAACACAATGAAAACAAAATGATGTTATTAAATTCCAGCTAGGTGTCGTGAATTGAAAAGGAAATAGGTTTCTTGCCATGTGGTGAGATGGTATTTAATGCCATGTCTGGATACCACCTAGCAGACGTGTAGGTGTCACCTATAGCCTGGGGGCCTCCCCAGCCTCCTACTGAGGGCTGTCACTCTTTGGCCTGGTAGAAGGAAGGGGCCAGTGACCTCCCCTCCTTCAACCTGCAGTGGACAGCACAGATTTTCCTATGTCTCAAGGGCAGGATTTAATCATACTTCATGAGATTAAAGCAGCCAGAACATCCTCAAAGCTACCCTGTAACACCCCACTTATAACAGAAATTTCTTCCTGAGCTGAGCTACAAGAACCTAGTGCCAGCCATAGTACGACCAGGGGGTGGTGAGCCTAGTAGCTGGTTTCAGCTGGAGGCAGGGCCTCAGAGTTTGGACACCAGGCAGGAAGCTGGGGTTCGTTCATTCATTCATTCACAAAAGGTCATACTAAACACTTCCTATGGGCTAAGCACCATACCTTTGCATAAGTAGAAGGCACTGCCTCTATGGATGCAGGGTAGAAAGAGAAGGATCAAGGTCATTCCTGCACGGGAGACGTGCTATGAAGGAAATAAATGCCAAGACAGCCAGCCCCAGGCAGAGTCAGGGAAGCCTCTCAGTGAAGGGACATGTGGGCTGAGGCAGATGCTGAGCACAGAGCTAAGCTAAACATAAGAGAGAATGCACTTGGGCAGGGTAACCAGCAGTGCAAAGGCCCAGAGGCTGGAATCCCACCTCCCCTGCGCGTCCTTCAGGGAAGTGCTTCTCACCCTTCATGGGGTGCAGAATCCTCTGGAGGGCTTAGTAAGGCACAGATACCTGGGCCACATCTCCAGAGCTTCTGATTCAGCGGGTCTGGGGTGGGGCCTGAGGTTTTGCATTTCTTTTTCTTTCTTTAAAAAATTTTTTCTTTTCATTGGAAAGACGCTTTTAGTTACAGTTTTAGTGAATATCTTTCCTGGGTATACATAAGAAGGAAAAAATAAAGAAATAAACTGCTTAAGATATCCTTAAAACTTCTTCATATTTAGAGTCAAATTCCTCTGCATTAGCTTAATTTGCAGACATTGATCTGTATTTTTTCATATGATAGCCAGTGTTTTCTTGAGCATACCTGTAAATGTAAACAGAAGGCTTTTGAACAATAAGCAGACCCACATGACTTCTCCTAAATGTCTCCTAAATAGTCTGTTAACTAACTGGCGTAGTAGTTTTTTGTTTGTTTGTTTGTTCATTTTTGAGACAGGAGTTTCACCGTCTCAAATCCAATCTCAAACTCCTGATCTCAAGGATCCTCCCACCTCAGCCTCCCTAAGAGCTGGGACTACAGGTGCCCACCACCATGTCTGGAAGTGTCTGCTTTTCTAACAAGCTCCCCAATAGGCTGAGGTTGCCAGTTCAGGGTCTTTCTATTCAACAGCCCCATCTCCATCCCCACCCCACTTATAAAGCCAGACACCCCAGGAGCCCCCACCTTCTTGCAGCCACTGTAAGATGCCAGAACAAAGCTGTGTTCTCTCCACACCTCACATTGCTAGAGACACCTCATGGCAAAGTGAGCATGAAGGGAGAGGCTGATTCCCTCCCATACTGTGGCTCTGGGCTCCAAAATAGGCCTGGCTGGGCTCCCTCTCAGACATCAGTGTGGAAAGGGGCTCCCCCACTTTCTGCCTGTGTCCCTGGGGCAGGCCAGGCACATCCACCCACTCCTCTCTGGCCACCTGTCCTCCCATGGTCCTCTTCCTTCACAGTAGAGCACTGGAGACAGCAGCCTCGCACCATAACTCGGTTAGGAGCTTGGGCTCAGGACTCAGCCAAACCCCAAGTTGCAACCTGCCTCCTTAACTGAGTAACCTTGTTTGAATTTCTCAACATCACTAAGCTTTAGTTTCTCAGACTGAAAAATTGGAATGACCAGTTTTATCAGCGAATACAAATGAAGCACTTGTCCCTGAGACACAGAAGGAGGTGTGGGCTATCATGATGTGGGCTAGTCACACTGCCTGGGGGGGTTCACACCAGGGACCCTTTCATTTACAGACATTCTCTAGATCCAGGCCAGAAAGTTAGTGTCATGCTGTCTCTGTCCTGGGTACTTTCCTAGACATTTCCCTGTTTCATTAGTCACTGTGCATTTGTAACTATATTTTGCTGGTGAGGACGCTACCGCTCATGGAATTGAAATTATCAAACGGTGACCCAGCCAAGTAGCTGAGCTGGAATTTGAACCAAGGTCTGTTTAAAATATGCTGCTTGTTTGGCATTTGAACCAGGCCCATTTGCTTCCTCCTCCCCTTCGCCCTGTCAGGGCCTTGGGGGATGCCGGACACACCAAGCAGAGCTCCTTGTCCCTTACTCGAGGAGCCCAGGGCTGGTAGGACACAACTGGGATTTGGATGGACTCAGGCTTTCTGGGGAGTAGGTGTCGTCTCAGGGGGTCTTGGCTGTGAGGAGGGCTGGGAAGGTGTCTGGAGCACAGGCAAGCCACAGATGGATCAATCAGTAGTTGCTCCAGTGAGCAACATGGTGCCCACACCACACTGGCTCTGTGGGCGATGTGGAAAAGCAGGCCATGACCTTCCCTCAGGAGCTTGGCTTCACTGGGCAGAGCGAGTACAGACTCTGAAAGAGGGGGCTCACTTCAGAGCAGACAGTGAATGCTCCCAGAGCTCTGGGTGTTTAGATCCCCAGCCAGGGCACTGCCTGAAGAAGAGATGAGGAAGAAAGGCTGTGTCTGCATTCGACCCCCTGCAGGATGGATAAGGTCCAGATGCTTCCTGAGCTCCTCCAAGTGGGGAAGGCTTTAATTTATTGCTAGAGTCCTAGGCTGTGTGACCTTGGGCAGGTTACTTACACGCTCTGACCTTCAGCTTCCTCCTCTGCAATATAGAGGTAGGAGTACACCCCTCAGGTTTGCTGTAGGATTACATGCTCAAAAATGTTATTAAGATGATCGTGATGATGGGGATGTTGTGAGGTGACACACATGTTTCTGGAGGCTAAGGAAGTAAGTCTGAGAAGTCCAAATGTTCCTTTCTAAAATTTGAAGGAGACCTTTCCCCTAGAATGTCTAGGTGAGATACAGAAACAGGAAAATCTTGGTAAAAGGGACAAAGCCATGGCAGTATGACAATATGTGACAAATACCTTGGGTAATTGTTCGGTGGATACTTGTTGAATTACTAGGTTTCCAGAAATCCTTCTGAGGTGCATTGGTAATGAGGGATGTGGTAGCCCGGCCGTGGGCTGGCAGCTTCCTGCTGGAGTCAACCGCTTTGGGCTGTTAGGTGGGCAAGGACACTGTCAGGTCCCAGGAGCTTCCTGAGGGACCCAAGTGGAGAATAAAAATACCCACACAAGCCCGAAGCTTCCCTATGCAGTGGCCCAAGGGACTCACAGCCTTGCAGACTCGAGGACTGTGGTTTTTTAATCACCATAATGCTGAGAGCCAATAGATCCTGTTTTCCACCTTCCTGTCACCTACCTGAGCTTCCTGATTGTGTGGGTCTCGAGGAAGGCATGGAAATGAGGGAGAGTGGGAGGGGCTGGAGCAGGCAGAGGAGGAGGGGGCGAGAGCCCTTGGAGAATTTGCTGGGTTTCAGAATGAAGCCGCCACATGTCTGCTGGGGAGTCGGTGGGAACACAGAGACATATATATCTATACCGTGAGGGCTGTGGCAGCCCACACACGCAGAACATGTTGATGGTTAATAAATCTTAGGCAAAAGAACTGGGCTTTGGCTCAGATATACTGGAGACTGAGGAAGAGCCTGCTGTCTCGATTCGTCTACTGAGGACAGTGCTCTCTACCTTTGTCCCATCAAGCTGCACTGGGGCTCACAGCCTTAGCAGAGCTCAGACCACCTGCGGCTGCCATTGCCTTGAAGGCTACCTCCCAGGACCAGCTCTGGGGACACAGGACTCAAGGAGTCACACAGGGCTCCATGCTTCGAAGGGTCTCATGCTTCATTGAATGTTCTGCACTCACTGCCCTGAAATCCTCACTAGTTTTTGCACAAGGGGCTCCCCGTTTCCATTTTGCGCTGGATCCCATTAACGATATATTGGTTCTGCTCAGCATACCAGTATCTCATGCCAAGCACACTGTGAAGGAAGCTCTGTCTTAGGATATTGAAAATTTGCTAGCTATTTCTTTACAGCCAGTTTCATCTTTTTATTGATCTTGAAAGATGCAGAAGAACAAAGGTTTTAAAAATATAAAAGTGCAAAAAGAAGCCCATGAGATAGTTTAGTGTAGGGAGCTAGAGGGCCAGTTCAAATTCCAGTGCTGCTGCTTCAAGCTGTGTGACCTTGGGGAAGTTGCTTGACCTTTCTGAGTCTCATTTTCCTCTTTGGCAAATTAGAGTAAAAATAGAATTTATCTTAGTTGGTTGTTGTGAGAAATAAAGGAGTTTATCTACATAACAAATGGTGAATGTTTTAGTGAATATGTTTTAGCTACTGTTATCTTTTTTAAAGACAAATAGGCATACACTTGGTGATTCACTGTTATTTATTTAGTGCCTAATGGATAACAGAAGCATATTCCCATTTAATCCTCACAACAGCACCATCAGTTACTTATGATTGCCACCCATTATTTTTACAGATGAGAAAACCGGCACAGAGAGCATAAGCAACTTGTGCAAGGAAGCACAGCTAATGAGTCACAGGCGGACTTGTATCCAGATGATCTGGCTCTGGGCTTGTGCTCTTCAAACTCTACTTTTCTTTGTTGTGCAACTCGCCAAACCAGGGAAAGGAACCTCAGACTGTGTTCATGGGGAAGGAGGAGAGACTGAGCTCAGGTACGGCTGGGAGAGTTGGACAGGCTCACGGAACATCGGCACAACGGGCTGGGTTCTCTCTCAGATCCACCTTAGACACAGCGCTTCCCCCTGCAAACTGTGTCTCATGTATAAACCACATTTCTTCATTATCTAGTACAGTCCAGCCCTGGCCACAAAAGTTGGGCCCCCTCATTCTTTCTTGTTGTCTCTGGTTTCATATTGAGAGCAAAATGGTGCAGGCCTATTTAACATTTTCACAAATCAATCTCCCAACAGGTCAAGTCCAAAGCCAAATGTGACGATTGATCATGACCAGAAACCGCTGTGTGGTCTGTGGACGATAGCCTTGGCTAAGAGAAGAACTGCCCCTCGTCTGTGCCCTCACCGTCACCACTGTATTTCTTTATTACAGTTTAAAAAGGACTTAGAATGTACCTGGTGCTTTTTAGTGGCACCTCACATATGTTAATAACCCCACAGGATACTAACAGTCTTCATTTTACAAATGGGAAGATTGAGACTCACAGAGGTAGAGGAAATGACCTTGGCTCTATCTGTAGAGCTTTTGCTCTTAACTCTCACCCCATTCTGTGTCTGAAAGAGGCAACCCAAGTGCACTGTCGCTGCCTTTCTGCTTCCCATCACAGAAAAGGGCAACACCTTGAGAATGCTCTAGGGACCCAGGTCCCTTGTGGTCAGGAAGCAAGATTCTGTGACATTCCCAGTATTTGTTCCCCGTAGGAACATTGTCTAGAGTATGTCTGGAGGAAAATCGGTCTCTAAGTGACCTCGAAAGTCTTTAGAAGAGTCCCCTGAACTAATCTGTGCACACTGACCATGCAGCTCAGGGCAGCATATGGGGATCCTGGAAAGCTCCTCGTTTTGAGAACATTCCTCTTTGGGGTGAAACAGCGTGAAATTTTAGCGTGTAGACTCTGGAGCCAGATTGTCCAGATTCCAATCTTGGTAGCACCACCTACTATGTGACCTGGGGAGAGACATTTAATTGTTCTGTGCCTCAGGTTTCCCCATATGTAAAATGGGGATTACAACAATGCCTATCTCACAGGGTTTTGTGAGGATTAAATGAGAGGATATGTTAAGTGATAAGAACACTGCCAGCCCCATCATAAACACTAAACAAGAGCTCTTTTCTTGTCGACTAGCTCCGGAAAGTTGAGTTCTTCTTTAACATTTATTTACTTAATTCTTTTCCTAAAGATGGAGTCTTACTCTGCTGCCCAGGCTGGAGCCCAGTGGCACAATCGCAGCTCACTACAGCCTCAAATTCCTGCCTTCATGGATCCTCCTGCCTCATCTTCGCACTGCAGGCAGTGCCACAATGACCAGCTATCTTTTTTTTTTTTTTTTTTTTTTCCGACAGAGCCTCAAGCTGTCACCCTGGATAGAGTGCTGTGGCATCACAGTTCACAGCAACCTCCAATTCCTGGGCTCAAG
>CAUYON010130749.1:0-22229 GCA_963573935.1 Arctocebus calabarensis | reverse complement strand
ATGGGTGGAGGGAGGGCAATTAGTGGGATCACACCTATGGTGCATCTTAGCAGGGTACTGGTGAAACTTATTAAAGGTAGAGTATCAATGTCTTTATATAGTGATCAAGAAAATGCCATGAAAGCTATCTCTAACAGTACGATCAAAATATTTCTGATTGTATATGAAGCACATTCTGCCCTATGATTGCACCAATGTGCACAATTATGATTGAATAAAATTATTTAAAAAACAAAACAAAAAAAACTTTTAAAATAATGTATCCCAAGTTATAGGAAAGTAGATAAATAGTGCATAGATAGATAGATATGATAGATGAGTAGATGGTGAACTATTAATAGATAATAAAAATAGAATTGTTTATATATATTAGGTATGCACAATGTATAGATTGATGTTTGATAGATGGATAGATAGCTGATAGATAGCTAGTAGAAAGAATAGATAGATATATGTATGATAGGTAAATAGATACAAGATAGGTAGATAGACAAGATAGATAGATAAATTGATATATAGATAGATAGACAGACAGATAGATTGATAGATAGATAGTTAAGATAGACTGGATGGATGGATGGGTGGGTGGATGGATGGATGGATGGATAGATAGATGATAGATAGACTGGATGGATGGATGGTTGGATGGATGGATAGATAGATAGATAAGTGGATGTATAGATAGGTAGATGGATGGATGGATGGATAGATAGATGATAGACTGGATGGATAGTTAGATGGACTGGACAAATAGATAGATATACGGATAGATAAACTGTATAGATGGATGGATGGATAGATAGATACATAGATAGATACACAATACATGAATAGATGGTAGATAGATAAGATAGGTACATAGATAGATTATAGGTAGATAGCTAGGATGGATGCATGGATAAATAGATAGATGGATAGAAGATAAAGAGATAGATGATAGTTGGCAGAGATAGGAAGTTGATAAATAGATGATTATATAAATGATAGATGACAGAGAAATAGATAATGGATGGAGGGACAGACATGGAAGATAGGTAGACAGATAGATAGATAGATAGATAGATAGATAGATAGATAGATGGATAGATAGATGAATTGATAAATGAATAGACTGGATAGATAGACAGATGAGATAGATAGATAGAAGATAGATAGATAGATAGATAGATAGATAGATAGATAGATAGATAGATAGATAGATAGATGAGATGGATGGATAGATAGATAGATAATAGATGATAGATGATGGTTGGATGGATAGACAGACAGACAGACAGATAGATAGAATTGACAGTTAATAAATCACAAGTCCATACTTGCTGTACAAATATTATCTATGTGAAGTCCCCATCACAACCTGTCCATAAACTTTTGAGTTTGTGGGCGGCCCAATTCGCTTCAGGAAAACTCTCAGGAAACAAGCTGGGATTCCAAACAGGTGTTCCACCGGCCAGCTCCGGCAACTTTTTTCCAAGTATGAACAGTTTGCACTTTATGTGCACATCCAATATAAAGCAATTTTCTCTGACATTAGCTGTGCATAGCAGAGATTTCTGCGTCCACCTGTCTTCTGAAACATGCTGGAAGGAGAACCCCCCTGTGTGTAAATCTGTCTCTGTTTGTGATGTTCATAACTGTTTCAGAAAAGAAACAAACAAACAAATAAACTACTTATTTTTACTCACTCATTAGAGCAGCTCAGACCCTAAATGTGTGGCTTTTTTTTCTCATGCATCAATTAGACTCCAGTGGGTACCAAATGCCACTTCATTACAGACTAATTTGGGTTAATGCAGACCCCAAAGATAAAGAGTTCGATTCTACAAGATGGGCCCTTGCTTAATACCAACCACAAACCCATATCTTTTAGTTGGGATTTTGGGGAGGCAGTGGTTCCATTAATTTTCTAGAGAGGCTCGGAGAATCCAAGGAAACACTCTACTTTCCATTGCAAAGGGTATTGTCTTTTATTATTAAATCATACCTGTGTACATTAAGGCATTTATGGGTACATTGTGCTGGTTTTATACCCAATTTGAGATACTTACATCGAACTGGTTAACATAGCTTTCACTGCAATTTCTTAACTATTGTGTTAAGACATTAATATTCTACACTTAGTAGATTTGACATGTACCCATGTAAAATGCACCATAGGTGCAAAGGATATTTTAAAGAATACAGATGGACAGCCAGATGTTGAGATTCCTGGCAAAGATGCCGGGGGAACAGATGTGTAGTTTTTATTTTATTTTATTTTTTTAGAGACAGTTTCACTTTATCACCCTCGGTAGAGTGCTTTGGCGTCACAGCTCACAGCAACCTCCAGGTCTTGGGCTTAAGTGATTTTCTTGCTTCAGCCTCCTGAGTAGCTGGGACTACAGGCACCTACCACAATACCTGGCTATTGTTTGGTGGGGGCCGGGTTTGAACCTGCCACTTACAGTATATGGGGCTGGCGCCCTACTCACTGAGCCACCCCAGATGTGCAGTTTTAAATGCCTTCTCTGGGCAGCACTCTGAAATTACCTGCATGGTCCTGCAACCTACAATCTCTCTGAACCCTGAGGCTTCATTACACAGGTTAGATTAATTACATCAACCATCCAAGATCCCCTAAACCTTCAGTGCCCAGAGGTCAGAGGGCAGGGCTGAAATCTCCAACTTTTTAACAACAACACTTTAACTGTCTGGCCTCCAGCTTCCATCCTGAACCCAAACAGGACACCCCAGCAAACTGTCACATTGTTAATGTAGAAAAAGACGCTTTATCACATCAGTGATTCTGTGAGATTTTGAAGCTGTGACCCAGGAAGCTTTATGAAGATCAGATGGGTTATTCCCTCTGATAAACCACAACTTCACAAGTCACCAGGTAACTAGCTTATGAATATTGAAACAAAAAGATCAGATTCCGGGCGGGGCCTGTGGCTCAGTGGGCAGGGTGCCAGCATCATATACGAAGGGTGGTGGGTTCAAACCTGGCCCCCAGACAAACTGCAACAACAAAAATAGCTGGGCATTGTGGCGGGTGCCTGTAGTCCCAGCTACTTGGGAGGCTGAGGCAAGAGAATCGCTTAAGCCCAAGAGTTTGAGGTTGCTGTGAGCTGTGATGCCACAGCACTCTACTGAGAGTGACATAGTGAGACCCTGTCTAAAAAAAAATCAGAGTCCCTATTTTCTTTTATTTTTATCATTTTATTAAGTGATAAACACATAGAGCCTGTATACACCGATGCCTTTATGGGGTAGAATGTGTTGATTTTATATACAATTAAGAATGCTTACATCAAAGTAGTTAATACAGTCTTCACCTCATTTACTTAATTATTGTGTTAAGACATTTATACTCTATACTTAGTAGATTTGACCTGTACCTTTGCAATATGACCATAGGAATAGTCCCACCACTTTCCCCCCTCCTCTCCTATTCCCTTCCTCCTTCATCCTGGGCTATAGTTGTGATTTATCTTTCTCATGAAAGTGTGAGTGATTATAAGTTGGTTTCCTAATAGTACTGAGTACGTTCAATACTTTTTCTTCCATTCTTGAGATACTTTCTTGGTGATGTGTATTCTAGGTGGGATCTCACCTCATGTGCACAATGCAAGTCTTTGAAATGACTAAGAGGAAATTTTACATGTCTTACAAAAAAATAAGTAAGGGACTTGATGGCGATGGTAATCAGTTTGATTTAAGCATTCCATATTATATATCCAGTTATCACATTGTGCTCCATAAATGTATACAGTTTTGATTTTAATTAAATGTTAATTAAGAATGGAAACAATTGGCTCTGCACCTGTGGCTCAACAGGCTAAGGCGCCAGCCACATACACCTGAGCTGGCGGGTTCGAATCCAGCCCGGGCCCGCCAAACAACAATAACAGCTGCAACCAAAAAATGTCTGGGCGCTGTGGCAGGTGCCTGTAGTCAGAGCTACTTGGGAGGCGGAGGCAGGAGAATCACTTGATCCCAGGAATTGGAGGTTGCTGTGAGCTGTGATGCCACAGCACTCTATCCAGGGTGACAGCTTGAGGCTCTGTCTCGAGAAAAAAAAAAGAATGGAAACAATTTTTAAAAGACCCACCTAAAGAAAAAATTAGCTGGACATGGTGGCCTAGGCCTACAGTCCCAGGTACTTGGAAAGCTGCTTTGAGCTAGACTGTTGTTAGTGTGCTCCAGCCTGGGTGACAGAGTGAGACCCTGGAAAAAAGAAAAGAAAAAAAGAAATGAATAAAAGAAAGAAGTGATGAAATGGAGGAGAGGGGTAAAAAGAGAGAAAGGAAAACAGAGAGAGAAAGAGCAGAGGAGACACAGAGGAGAAGCCACGTGAAGACAGAGGCAGAGACTGGAGTGATGTGGCCACAAGCCCAGGGACGCCTGGAGCCCCCAGGAGGTGGGAGAAGTTGGCTCAGCCCAGGGAGCTTCTAGAAGGAGTTTGTCTTTGCCAAAGCCATCATTTCAGACTTTGGATTGTTAAGAGTCAAATCTGTTGTTTTAAGCCATACAGTTTCTCCTAATTCATTATGGCAGCTGCAGAAAACTCATACAAATTGTATCCAAGTTTGAAGTCTAATTAGGACTCGTTTACGAAACCACACAGTTTCTGTTTAAGCTAAGCATTTTGTTTGCCTTTTTCTTCTCTGTAAGGTAATCAAAGCAATGTTTACAAGCTTGGTTTTCTTATCCCTGCTTTCTAATCATTTTGAGTCATTTGTTTCCTTCACTGTACTCCTAAGGTAATAGTCTATTTACATCTTTAAAGACCACGTTCCAAAGTGTTCTGATCCTGCTTTGAAATGTCACAAAGCTGCTTTGAATTTGGTTTGGGTTTCAGTGACTCTCTCAGCCGACCTGCTTATGAGCACACACTTGTATTTATAATCGGGTAAATCTCAGTGTGTTGTTCACTCCTGTGATTACACAGTGAGAGTTAAAGTTTACTGTGAATAAGAGCTGATTTCCTCTGCTCTGTCTTCAAAATGACTAAACAGTTGCTGCAGAAGCCACTTTGTTCCCATTAAATAAGGCCACTGTTTCCAATATGTAAAAGTGATACTTTGTGAAAAAAAAGGAAGGCATCTTTCCCTGTATCTTGAATGCACCTACAGGTAAGAAAACCATTCCAGAAGATTTATTTACCTTAAGGAAAGTTCTCATCATTATTCTTTGAGCACAGAGTATTTTTTTTTTTCGATGCTATTATTTGTTTTTGCAAAAGCTGCTTGGTATGTGGAATCCCCTAAAAGCTACTTGGTTTTTATTCCAAGAGGCAGTTTGTCTCGTAGGAAGCAGAGTCAGCATAAATGCAAACCAAATTGGACTAGAGGAAAAAGAAAACAGTCTTAACTCATTAAACACAGGGTTTTTAAAACTAGACTTTATTTTTAGAGCAGTTTTACATTCAGGGGAAAATCTATTGGAAGGTACAAGGAGTTGTGATAGACCCCCATTGTCCAAGCACACAGCCTTCCTTACCTTCATGACCGTCTCCGCAGTATGGCGTTTGCTACAACACCAAGGTGTCATTGTCACCTGGAGCAGGTAGTTTTCGCTAGGGCTCACGTGTGCTATTGTGAAATTTAGAATCCTGACGATTCCTCATTTATAAGATGGCTTCTCGAAATGAATAGCTTCACGTTTAAGTAGAGGCTGTTTGCAATTTTTATTTTTAAAAGGGAGATGTTTCTCGGCTTCTGCCAAATTGCCTTGCAGACTTGAGGCCTTTGAAGGGATGTTTTTTACTATTTGGTGACATCCTGCCCTCTGTCCACGATTACCAGGCTGTGTGGTCAGGGGAGGAAGGGAACAAAATCCCATTATGTCATCCTGTGTAGTTGCTTCTTGTACCAAGTCTCCAGAGTGGAGAAGCCCACATTTGTGTTTTCCATTGCTGTAGATGCTTTTTTCTGGTTCAAGTCCGAGGCAAAGTCACAGATTAAACAGCTTCTCTTTCGCTCAGAACTCCCTGTACAAAGGACCATCCACAATGTATCAGAGCAACTTTGCTCCCAACTAGCTGAGCAGAAGTCTTCTCCAGCCTAATTTGCAGAGATAATTTCAACTGTGCTCTGGAGATCCAGGGGCCTTCCCAGATGTTTACCTTCCATTTATTGACTCATTTTTTATGCTTGCTCCATTTTAAAATACGCCGTCAAGAAAATCTGGAAGCATTTTAACAAATGCTTTTATGGACTGCACTGCGTGTATGTACAAAGCAAAACAAAAATATCCCCTTGTGTTTGTCGAGCTAGTAGGTAGCCTTTACTATCATTTAAAGGTTTCCCCTAGACAGACAGGAGCAACTTTCCCATGGAACATTCCTAAAAATCTGGTTCTGCTCAAATACAGTTTCTTCCCCCACTAGCTATGACTCTACCCCAGGGATTTCCGAGCTATGCAACTCCATGAGCTGGGAGCGGAGATTTCCTGTGCAGGCCTTTTTATTTTTTTTTCTCTCTCTCTCTCCAGTCATTCCAGTGTATTTGGGGTCAGTCTTTCCCCTGATTACAGAGGGTGGAAAGCACTCACATGTGCCAGAAAGTTACTTTTACAATCCCTGTTGAGAAAATTACCTGGTGATCCATGGAGTGCTTTTGAATATTTAGATGCCCCTATTGAAATCAGAGGCATTTGGAAATTCAGCTCTTTGGAGAAACAGTCATTGCAGACCCTGCCTTAGACTGGGAACGGTAATACCCACATAAGAAGACGAAAAACACAGCAATAAAGTAACATTAAATGGCTGTAGGTTCACCGGATCCTAAGTATTAACTACAGATGTGGGGCATGTACCATGCTCAGTTTTCTCTAGGCTGAATTTCATTCTGTTTCTTATGAGGACTCCAGGAGGTAAAATTATCTTACCTTTACCCTTTAGAAAGCTGGCTTCTGGAAGGGTAAATAGTGTACACTAAGCCACCCAACTAAGACATAGCAGGTAGGGGTATTGATTCTTCCCAGCCACAACTTCTTTCTCTTGTTAATGGCCTCTGCTATTTCTTTTATTTTTCTCTTTTCTTCCTTCCTTCCTTCCTTCCTTCCTTCCTTCCTTCCTTCCTTCCTTCCTTCCTTCCTTCCTTCCTTCCTTTCTTTCTTTCTTTTTTTCTGAAACAGGCTGCCACCCTTAGTAGAGTGCTGTGGCATCCCAGCTCGCAGCAACCTCCAACTCTTGGTCTTAACTGAGTCTCTTGCCTCAGCCTCCCAAGTAGCAGGGACTACAAGCATCTGCCACAACACCTGGCAATTTTTTCATTGTAGTTGTCACTGTTGTTTGGCAGGCCTGTTGGATCCGAACCTGCCAGCTCTAGTGTATGTGGCTGGCGCCCTAGCTGCTGAGCTACAGGCGCTGAGCCAGGCCTCTGCTATTTCTTTTCTTAGGGTTTCATGGTTCTTTTGTTAGATATATTCCCAGGCATTTCATCTTCTTTGGAGCTACTACACAAGGTATTCAGTGTTTGATTTGATTCTCAGTTTGACGGTTTACTGGTTTATATGAAGGCTACTGATTTGTGGACATTGATGATGTATCCCCAAATGCTGCCATATTTCTTGATCACTTCTAAGAGCTTCGTAGTTGAGTCCCTGGGGTTTTCCGGGTATAAAATCATGTCATCTGCCAACAGCGAGAGTTTGACCTCTTCTAGCCCCCATTTGATGTCCTTCTCTTGACAGATTGCAATGGCTAGGGCTTCCAGTGTTGCAGGAAGATGAGGCCCAATGGAGAGAAAGAGCCCCCAAACACCACGTTTATAAGAGGAAGGGCTTTATTCACCAGCCGGGAGCTTACGGCATAGAAGAATTCTAAATGGTTGTGTTCTCCAATTGGCTTGGTCTTTCCCTTTTTATCGATAGTCAAAAACTTCCACCCCACAGGTACTCTTCTCATTGACCAGTTCGAATCAAATGGGAGGTGCTAATCCAGCCCCCATAGAACTACAGGATTTCACAGAACTTGGAAATTTCCAAGTTCCAGGAAGTTAAGTTTACAAATTCCCAAGAGCTGAGTCACCAGGGAGAGGACCCAGCAGGTGTATCCTTGTGATCTCCTTGACAAGACCTGTTCTCCCAGACCTCACCCTTCTCAGGTACCCTCTCTTACCGGCACTATGTTGAACATCAGTGGTGACCGTGGGCAACCTTGTCTGGTTCCAGTTTTAAATGGAAATGCTTTCAGTTTTACTCCATTCAATATGATATTGGCTGTGGGTTTGTTACAAATGGTCTCTGTAGGTTTAAGATGCATCCCACCTAAGCCTGTTTTCCTAAGTGCTCTTAGCAAAAAAAAAAAAAAAGATATCTTTGTGCTGAATGTCTCAACTTGAACTTTACCTTGGAAGTGAGAACAATGTAACCTAAATGTTTGTACCCTCATATTAATTTGAATGAAAAAAAGAAAAATGTAGCAGGTGGGAAAAAGTGGTGGTTGCAGCTTGGCTGTCTGTCTGACACATTTAGATGTTGCCCTGCTTTGGGCTCAAGAGGGTCTTACGTGCCTCACAAGAAAAGGGATTTCAGGGAACTTGGGATGGTTGTGGGCCAGAAAGAATGACATTGGCTCCCCTCAAGGCAAGAGTCTTCTAGGAATCTGCAAACTTTTCACCATGCCGTAATTCCTAGAGGGAACTGTCTTTGGCGTCATGAAATAGGGATGGAGGATGAGAAGTGGCAGAAATGTGTACTCCAAGTTAGGGTTAGGGTTAGAAAGTTGCATTCGAAGAGCAGACGCTTCTCAATAATGCCTTTTCCACATGTTACCTTCGCAAAGTATCTCGTAAGAGCATCTCAAAAGGAGGATTGGTTACATAAGGCAATGGTACCATTGGGATTGTGGGGGAATACAATGAATTTTCATGCTCACAGATATCTTTTATAGCTGGACAGAATATAGCAGGTGAAAGATGATGGTAATGAGTATCTCTACTCAAAACTTGGGGACAGGAAGAGAAATACTGCTACGTGGAAAAAAGCAGCAGTTGGTAAAAATTGCTCCGTGGTCCGCACGACAGCATTTGGTCACAAGGAAAGCTCCAACCTCTTGTCACCACTGAGCTCAGTATTCTTCTCTACGAAGCACAGGGTGTAGCCACTGGGACTGGGCCACCCTCCCTTTCATCATCTTTCCCACCTTGCACAGGGTGAAATTATCAGCAAACAAGTGAATTTGGTTGAACCCACATTTACTCCAAACCTGTGTTTCAGGAACGCTGCTGGTGGCCCAAAGAATTTCACCCCCAATCAAACAAGGTCCCCACCTTAGGAGCAATTACCAAGCAAGTGGGCACCTGGAAGGACAGGTGTCAAATCAGAAAGATGGAATACATCAAAATCTTGATGCTTTTTAAAATTATACAATGGCTGAGATTCAGTAATACTTAATTCCTGCATTTGTTGGAGATATTAGGCACTGTGAGTTTTCTAAAGTACATACGGTAGAAGCTCTTCGGCTGGTCATCTGCTAAAGTTGACCCAATGTTCATAGACTGGATGTGCACCACCAGGACATTCCAAGATCACAGGCCTAGTTACTGTGATTGACTGCCATGCCCAGGAATTCTGCAAAGACCACACTGCCAAACAAGCCAAATTTACAGCAGAGTCCTTTCATTGAAAGAGCCAGCAACTTCCACAGTGTCCCAACATAGGGTTTCTGAGCACAGCCCCAGCTGCTTAAAGGGTTGGGTTTTTCAGGCTTGGTTTGCATCGTGGTTGGCACGCAGGCTGTCCAGGTGCATTCAGGTGGGGTAGCAAGCAAGCATTGTACAGAAGAAGAATTTTGCGGTTAGTTAGCCATACATCATACATTTTTGTTTTCAGTACTTTCCCCTCCATAATTCTTAGTTTCAGTAACTTCTCTGCCTGATATCATTTAAAGATCAGTCCAGGAATGGATGGTACCTCCTGGTATGTTTCTCAGGTAGTTAGCCAAGCAAGAAACTGGGAACGAACTAGGAACAAAAAATCAATTAGTACTTTCTCATTTATCTTGGGGGTGAACTAGACTTATTTCATTTCTTTTTCTTAAAGCTTGCAGTCCGGAAATTTGCCAGGAGTTAACTGGCATTTTTCCATAATAGCTTAGGCTGGACACCTTTCTATCTTAGCCTGGGCCCACTAAGCATATCATGAACACCTCTGAATGTTGACCAGCTTGTGACAGTCCCTTGGCGGGGGAGGTCACTTACAAAGGGGTAGAATGCAACCTCACTCATACATGGATTCATTCAATCATTTCACTGAACACCTAGTGGGTGCCATCTTCTGACCCATAATCTATGAGAATGCGAAAAGAAGGTGAGTGATTACCCCTAATGCAGGCAAAAGGAAACATGAGTTATTAGAGTGCATCTCAGGAAATAGTATACGGTGAGGATGAACAGGAATGCTTTGAAGATATAACCACTTTAAGACACACAGACATTGTGTAACTTGTTTGTAAGCTATGAGGAGGAATTGATTTAATGTATACTATACTATTTGTAAGCTATGGGAGGAATTGATTTAATGTATATGTGTACTATGAAGACTAATAACATGGTTTGCTTTCATTGTAAAGTACAAAAGTAAAGAAAAGGAGAGAAGAACAGGTCTTGGAGGGAATATTCTTGCTGATTTCCACAACTGCTAGCTTTTTTCTATTAATAAAAATGAAATTGTGAAGCTCTCATTCATTTCTCTATGAACTGAGTGAGAGAAAAACTCCATAGTCCAGACATAAAGGCATGGAAAGCCAAACTAGGGCAAAATCCAAAATTAGGGATCTGCTCCCAGTTTTTTCTTTCTTTCCTTTTTTTTTCTTTTCTTTCTTTTTTTTTTTTTTTTTTTGAGACAGAACCTCAAGCTGTCACCCTGAGTAGAGTGCTATGGCATCACAGCTCACAGCAACCCCCAATTCCTGGGCTCAAGCCAGTCTCCTGCCTCTGCCTCCCAAGTAGCTGGGACTACAGGTGCCCGCCACACCACCCAGCCATTTTTTGGTTGCAGCCATCATTGTTTGGTGGGCCCTGGCTGGATTTGAACCCACCAGCTCAGGTGTACGTGGCTGGCGCCTTAGCCCATTGAGCCACAGGTGCCGAGCCGACTTTTCTTTCTTTTTTCATTTTTTTGAGGGAGCATTCCCCTGGGTAGAGCACCATGGCGTCACAGCTCATAGCAACCTCAAACTCCTGACCTCAAGGCATCCTCCTGCCTCAGCCTCCCAAGCAACTGGGACTACAGGTATCTGCCACCACACACGGCCAGTTTTTCTATTTTTGGTAGAATTGTACTTTTGATCTTGTTCGGGCTGGTCTCAAACTCCTGGGCTCAAGGCATCCACCTGCCTTAGACTCCCAGGGTGCTGGGATTATAGGCCTGAGCAGTTATTACCAGCTTTTGAAAAGTCAGGCCTCCCATCAGATCCAAGGCACCCTGGGAAGAGCCAGGCATCCGTGGGGAGTTCTAGACTTGGGGCTTCTGAGGCCAGCCCTCCTGCAAGAACCATGGCAGTGAGAGAGAAGGAAGGAAAAGGAGCCAGAGCCCCAGATTCCTGGCAGTAAGGGTGTCAGACTGGGCACCCCATTGATTGCGCTGCGATTACTAAGTTGCCGTGCAAGGCACAGGCGACCTGAGTTTCTTGATTAACTAGGTGGATGGTGACCCGTTACCAAGGATAAAGAGATGGGCTGGCAATAAATTTTTCTTCCACCCTCTTTGTGTGTGTGTGTGTATGTAATTTTTTTTCTTTTCTTTTTTTGAGACAGAGTCCCAAGCTGTCACCCTGGGTAGAGTCCCGTGGCCTCACAGCTCACAGCAACCTCAAACTCCTGGGTCCTAGCGATTCTCTCGCCTCAGCCTCCCAAGCAGCTGGGACTACAGGCACCTGCCACACGCCCTGCTATTTTTTGGTTGTAGTTGTCATTATTGTTTGGCAGGCCCGGGCTGGATTGGAACCTGCTAGATGCAGTGTACGTGTAGCCGCTGAGCTCAGGCGCTGAGCCGTGTTTGTGCGCACGCGCGCGCGCACCCACGTGTGTGTAATTTTATCAATGGGTTTTGACAAGTCCCTAGAACTGTGTGGACACACTGAAAAGTGGAGCCGTAGGACAGGGACCTCCATGACGTTTCAGGGAGCAATGTTGACCGACCGTCCCCCTTGTGGCCCACATCTTAGGGGAACTGGGAAGAAAGAGCTCCGGGGTGGTCCTCACTGCACCGCTATGGGGGAAAATCCATCTAAAGCTTATTTATTTTTTTCCTCTTCCTAAAATCCCCTCCCTGGCAGAGCGCTGCGCGCAGGGCGGGCTCTGTCCTTTGCTGGCCTGCGGACACCACTGTTTCTTCTCCGCGCAGCGGGCGCTGTGTCCCGTCTCCTGGCCCCAGGTCGGCGTCGCTGACGGCCTGTCCTCCCCAAATCCTATTCCGCTGTTCTCAGGTCTCTGTGCTTCTGGAAGCCACGCAACCGCCTTGTTCTCCCGGCTTTGGCCAGCCAGCACAGTCAGGCTCTCCAGGGCTCCCCGCCCTCGCCCTGCCCTGCCCCCTCCCAGGGCTCCCCGAGCTTGGCGGGACGGCGCGGGCTGGCGGAGGGAGGCGCGAGGGCGTGGCGGCGGGTCTCACGTTGCAGCGGGGCCTGCAGCTCGCGGGATGCCGGCGGGGCAGCCCGGTCTTCCCTGCGCCCGGGCGCGGAGGCGCTTCCAGACAAATCTCCGTCTAGCTTGGAGATTCAGAAGCCTGGTTCCTTCTTTCTCCCCTGGAGAAAAAGGAGAGGTTTCCAGCTCAGCTAGGAAGGGCGCTCCTGTGGCGCGGGACCGCAGCTCCCAGCTCGCCTCCTCCCCTCCGCGGTCCCGGGACGAACTTTCTCTCGGACAAAGATTGCGCCTTCCCCGCGCTGTCTGCGCGTGGTTTCCCCACAGGCTTTTCCAGCGGCTGTGGGCGAGGCATGCCCAGCCTGCACCCGCCGCGATGAAGAGGCGAGAGGAGGGCTGAGCGCACAGCCGCGCGGCCAGGGTCCCTTGGCTCGGCCCGCGCCCCGTCTCCCTGGGGTGGGGCAGGGTGGGGGTGGGCCGAGGCGTGGACTCGAGGAAGTCTCTCGGCGACGCGAATAAAAGGGCGCCGGCTGGCTGTGCCGCGCTGGGAAGCCGAGCTGCCTCGCCCCCAGCCCCGGGAAGCGCATGGCCCCGGAGGACTCCCGGCTGCGACTCACGCGCCCTGGCCACGCGGATGCACAGGGCGCACCGTTCCCAAGGGTTGCAGCTTTCAAAAGGCAGGTGAGGACCGAGGGTGGACAGGGCGTCCCGGGGGGCTGGTGGCTTTCTCTGCAGGGGCTGAAGGACTTTGAGGGGGTCTCAAGGGAAAGACTGGGGCCCGAGAAACGCACGAAGGTATTCCTTGGGCACTCTGTGAAGTAGCTCAGGGGTCAGTTGGGATTCCGGAAGGGGAGCTGATGGAATGAATCTTGAAGGAGGAGGCTCAGAATCGGTGTAGTTAACACGCAGATCCCGGATCCCAGCAGCGCGCTCCGCGTCGCTCGCCCCCACCTTCTCCACCCGCGGTTCTAGAGCGCAGCCCGCGGGATTCCGAAGCGAAGCCGACTCTGCTCTTGCAAGCAGTGAGGGAAAGGCCACGGTTAGGGGCCTCTGCTCAAGTTCCTCGGGCTCCGCTTACGCAGGTCTCCCCTCCCTCGTTTTCTTACCCAGGTTTTCCCTGGAGACGGGGAGAGCGAGCAACCCAGAGTGAACTGACTTCTGCAGACACCGGGCAGGTCACCACGGGAGGGAAAGAGGGTTTGATGGACGAGTCCCAAGCGCAAAATTCACGGCGCAGCCGACTCGGCGAGACGGAGAGAGCTCTGGAAGCTGGCCAGGGGAGCAGGGCCGCCCGCCTGTCGGCTCAGGTCGTGCGCCCGCGGCGCAGAGGAAGGCAAGCGGCCTCGCGTCGCCGCCCCTGGACTCATCTCCGGGTGCTCTCGTTGGCTCAGGGCCAAAAAGACGGGTGCTCGTGCCCCCCGGGAACTAGCGTTCCCTGTAGCGAATTCCCTGGGGTCTCTGAAGTGTGGCAGGGCAGGGTGGGAGTCCAGACAGACAGCCCAGGCTAGGGAACCATCTGGGGAGTCTGGGCCAAGTCCGTCCGCAGGCACAGGGCGCGGAGGCGCTGGCCCGGATGCCCTCGGAGGAGCCCAGAGCAGAGGCGGGGAAAGCCCGGGCGAGCCAAGGAACGTCTCTCTCCAAAGCTGCAGGAGTTGGAGGATTTGTTCCAGCGCTTAGAGGTGGAGCCCAACTTCCTTTTTTTTTTTTTTTTTGCAAAGCTGCATAGTCTCAGCTCTTTATGAACAGCTGCAAGACAGGATGCGCTTGCGGGCTGAGGAGATATGGCCCGCGCCAGGCCGTTTAAAGCGTGCAGAAGCAGCGGGTGTGGGCGGCTGACCTCTTTCTTACCTGAGCCGGCTAGAGCTCGTACCAGGACACGGACAGATGGGTGACAGCTGCTTCCCTGTCGCGTGTCCCTAGTAGCTTTCCAAGTGTGCGCGCGTCTGTGCTTTTAAATACACTTCGCTCCAGAGGTGACGAAAATACTGTATAACAAAGGTATTTCTTACACTTATCCACGCATTTCCTTTTTTTTTTTTAAGTAACTATTTACCTTTCCTGTTTTACTGAGGTCCCCCCCAAATTTTCTCCTAGGAAAACAGCCATGCTGTGCCAAATAATCATTCAGGCTCTTGCAAAAGAAGTAATAATAAGGGGCTGTAAACAAACCCACAAACAATAAGATGAATCTCCGTCTAGGGAACACCATTTTAAGACCTGGGAATTAAATCCTCCCGATAAGTTTGTTGAGACTTTTAAAAATCTAAGCATATGCCATAATTAATGGCTCAGTCTTGTCCAGGGGTGCAGAACCTGCATTTTCAAGGGCGTAAGTGAACTTGGACGCCCTTCAACGCAGCCTTTAGAGTGAATCCAACTTTTGCAGTATAAATCTTTTCATTACAAAGTGTGCAAGAGAGAAGGATGAACCTTTTCTTATGCCCTTTGATGCTAAAAACAAGAACCTTTTCTTATGTCCTTTGATGCTAAAAACAAGAATAATCTTGAAATCAGAAGGCCCAGTTTCCTTGTGTTTCGAAGGCAAAATTTATGTTTTATTATAGAATTACAAATGTAGCTATTTTTTTCTTCTTCCCTTCTCCGTGTTCTCTCTCTATAACATAGGTAGATACATATTGTGTATTTATTCCATAATCCACCCTGCCGAGCACGAGATAGTAAGATTTCTAAATCTTAGGACTTCAGGCAAACATGAAGGCTTCATTCTATAGTGACGGTTAAAAAAAGAAATACGAGTTTCGTCTTTCTTCATTCATGTGTTTTAAGCAATACTGTGTCTCTACAATACGTGATTTGTACGTGTGACTTCGTACAATACAATACGAAGTTTGGGGGGGGGAGTCAGGACAAGTCAAATATGCACGGTCTAAATGATGCGCGCTTCAGGTAGAAATGGCTGCAAACGCGCCCGTCAGTGCTCCCCAGGGTAAGCGCGTCCCTTTGTCCCACGCAGGTGTTGGAGGAGCAAGCGGCCCGGCGAGATGCGCCCTAGCGGGATGCGCGCGCAGGCTCCCTGGGGGGCGCTATCCATGGTCCTGACGCTGCTATGGGGACTTCCGCGCGCCGCCCTGGCCTGTCCTCACCCCTGCGCCTGCTACGTCCCCAGCGAGGTCCATTGCACCTTCCGATCTTTGGCTTCGGTACCCGCCGGGATCTCCAAACAGGTGGAAAGGATCAATTTGGGGTTTGTACATTTCTTTCTTTTTTAAAAAAAATAAAGTAGTTTTAATTCAAATACGATATCCAGACAGAAAAATGCACAAACAGTACAGCGTGATGAAATTTTACAGTCTGAACACAGTCGAGAGTAACTAGAACCCAGAGGAAGAAACAAAACATTTACTAGTCCCCGGGGACCCACGCATGTCTTCTTCCAATAACCCCCCAATCAGTAAAAGCCATCCTAACTTCTAACACCATAGATTCCTCTTACCTGTCCTTGAACTTTTTTTTCTTTTCTCTTTCTTTCTTTCTTTCTTTCTTTCTTTCTTTCTTTCTTTCTTTCTTTCTTTCTTTCTTTCTTTCTTTCTTTCTTTCTTTCTTTCTTTTTTGCTTGCTTGCCTTCCTTCCTTCCTTCCTTCCTTCCTTCCTTCCTTCCTTCCTTCCTTCCTCACTCCCTCCCTTCTTTCCTTCCTTATCTCTCTCTCTCTCTTTCTTTCTTTCTTGACAGTTTCAAGCTGTTGCCCTGGGTAGAGTGCTGTGGTGTCACAGCTCACAGCAACCTCCAACTAACTCTTGGGCTTAAGTGATTCTCTTGCCTTATCCTCCCAAGTAGCTGGGACTATAGGCACCCCACACAATGTCTGGCCATCTTTTGGTTGTAGTTCTCATTGTTGTTTGGCAGGCCTGGGCTGGATTCAAACCCACCAGCTCTGGTGTATGTGGCTGGTGCCCTAGCCGCTGAGCTACAGGAGCTGTGCCCAGTTGAAAGTTTTTAAACAAATGATTTTATTTATTTTTTTGTGTATGTTTTTTTTTTATTTTGCTTTTAATTTCAGTTGGCTTGCACTCTTCTTAGTTTCCTTGTTTTTTTTTTGTTTACATTGTCCTTGCTTGTAGTGATTCCTCATGCCAGTTGCCTCCCAAGTAGTTGGATTACAGGCGCCCACCACAACGCCCGGCGGTGTTCTTTCCTGGTGGTAGAGATGGGGTCTTTTACTCTGGCTCACTCTTGCTTTGCTGGTCTCAAACTGTGAGCACTGGGAAATCCACCCGCCTTGGCCTCCCACAGCACTGGGATTACAGACGTGAGCCACCACGCTCGGCCATGATTTTATTTTTTAATGGTTAATAAGATATTCAAACTTTTAGTTTGACCTGTGGTTTGGATAATTTTTTTTTTCTGAGATTAATGACCATTTTGTTATAGTTTTCAAATTTAGTGATATAAACTTGTTAAAACTATCATATAATTTTAAAAACCTTTAAAAAAATCTTTTCACATTTCCTTTTAATTCTCAATTTCTATATTTGTACATTTTGTCTCTACCTATGCCCTTTTTAAAATTCTCAATTGCTATATTTGTACATTTTCTCTCTTTTTGGGGATCAATTTTGAAAGAAGTCTGTCTAATTTATTAAAAAAATTTTCAGCTTTATTTTTTCTTACCTCTATAACAACAAGGATTTATTAGTGTTAATGATTCAAGTTTGACATTCAATCCATTTCTTTCACCTATTTCTGCTGTTGTTCTATTATTTCCTTTTTTCTACTTTCATTGGATTTATTCTAGTGAAGGTGTAACAACGGTAAATTATCTCAGTCTCTGAGAAGGTGTCTATCTCACCCTAGCAACCTGATGATTTAGCTGGTTGTGGGATTCTAATTGTCAGCACTTTGCAGATATTAATCCATTGTCTTCTACTTTCTGGTATGCTGTTGAGAAGTTTATCAGCCTACTCACCACTGTTTTTTGTTTGTGCATTTGTTTGCTTTTTAACAAATGAGCTGTCTTCCTGATACCTTCTAAGATCTTTTCTGTGTCTCAAGGGTTTTCTCTCATTATGCTATACATAGGGATGGCTTCGTTTTGATTCAAACTGTAATTTCTTGGGTTTTTGTTTGTTTGTTTTGTTTATTGAGACAATGCCTCTATGCTATAATTTCTGAAAAAAATTAATGACTGAAAAGTTTTCAGCCATTATCTTTTCTAAAAAATCTTGTCATGGAGATATATTTCATATACCATGAAATCAAACCATCTGAAGTCTTCACTCCTATGGTTTAGAATTCATAGAGCTCTTCTTATCTTTGAATATTGTTTTTCCTCCATTTATTTTATTCTCTCTTCCTGGAAATTCTTTTAAACATATGTTGGACTACTGGAGTTGAAAGAGCCTAATATACAATCCCCATCTGCACCACTGAAAGTCTGAATCAATTGAGAGATAGGCAAGGAAATTAGACAGATGGAAACAAAAATAAAAATAAAAATCATAACATGAGCAAGAGTAAGACCCAGTCTCTAAAAAAAAAAAAAATTGCCGGGCATTGTGACAGGTGCCTGTAATCCCAGCTACTGGGGAGGCTGAGGCAAGAGGCTCACTTAAGCCCAAGAGTTTGAGGTTGCTATGAGCTATGATGCCACTGTGGGACTCTACTGAGGGCTTTAAAAATAAAATAAAATAAAAATTGCTAATCATTGCTGGGTTTGAAAATGTGGCATAGTTGTGTGACATCTCTCAGAATGAAACCTTAGCGTCAGACTCATCTACACCCTGTGCCACACATGCTCTCCACAATGAGGCTGCCCTGTGAAATGTACGGTCACACAATGTCCTTCAGAAAGCATGTTCCATGTGAGTCGCTGGCTCTCCAGAGGATGGTAGGAGGGAAGGGCCTGCTTTATTCCAGACTCACTAATCAGTTGAGTTGCTCTGGTGGAAGGAATCTGTGACTGTCACACTGACCGATGTCCTTCTACATACCTGCAAAACTACACAGATTATTTTATGAAGCAGACACAATTTTTAGACCAAGTTCAATGAATATAAACAAACAAAAACTTTGAAAATGCAAAAATTGAGGAACCAGAATTGAATATTATATATATAGGATATAATGGACAATTACATAAAATACATTTATCCAAAACTTCATAGCTATAATTTAGAGAAATATAGTAAATACAATGATATTAATATATATTAATAAGAGTCACTAAGAAAGAATGTGATCTTTTTCTTTTGAAACAGTCTCTGTTTTCTGAAACAGAGTCTTACTTTGTTGCCCTCGGTAGAGTGCCATGGCATCATAGCTCACAGCAACCTCAAACACCTGGGCTCAAGCAATTCTCTTGCCTCAGCCTCCCAAGTAGCTGGGACTACAGGTGCTCACCACAACGCCCAACTATTTTTAGAGACAGGGTCTCACTCTCATTCAGGCTGATCTCAAAACTGTGAGCTCAGGAAATCCACCTGCCTTGGCCTCCCAGAGTGCTGGGATTATAGGCATGAGCTACTGTGCCCAGCCTAAGAATGTGATCATTTTAAAAGATGCTCAGATAAAAACATTGAAGGATAGCAGAAAAGATGGACACTTCCTTAAGCCAGTAACCAAAATGATATAAAAATACATTTGAGACATTCATTTGAAAATCCAAAACAACCCTGGTATCATAACATTAAGGTCATTTTGGAAATTCTGGAAAATACAAGATAAATAAAAATGAGATGAATAACTATTTCAAATAATCAGACAAAACATCATTTTGGTAGATGGTTATATATAAAGAAAAGATAAAATAACTGGAAACTATTTTTGGAGTGAAGAGTAAATAAAGTTAAATGTTAGTTCTCCCCCAAATTAGTGTGTTGTTATAACACAATCCCACAGTTTAAAAAATCAGACACAATTTTCCCCAAAACTTTATAAAATTTTAATAAAATGGATAAAAAATAGTGATGAGTAGGAAAATAAAAAATATTTTAAAGAAATAGAACTATGAAGGCTGTCAGTTCTGAAGATATATTTTAAACCAATAATTTAAATGATCCAAATCTGAAGTGAGATGTTAGTTAAATAGAACAGAAAGCCCAGAAATAAACCTTATCATGCATAAGAGTGTCATGTAATAAAGAAGTTATCACCACAGAATAGTATAAGTGAATAAGCCCTATTGCAATAACAGACTACTATATTGGGAGCAGGGAGGATTTTTGTATATGTTCCCACCACACCCACTCAGTCCTCTCAATTTTATTTTATTTTTTGAGACAGAGCCTCAAGCTGTTACGCTGGATAGAGTGCCATGGCATCACAGCTCACAGTAACCTCCAATTCCTGGGCTCAAGCAAGTCTCCTGCCTCCACCTCCCAAGCAGCCAGGACTACAGGTGCCCGCCACAACACCTGGCCGTCCCTTGGTGTTGCAGCTGTCATTGTTGTTTGGTGAGCCCAGGCTGGATTCGAACTGCTAGCTCAGGTGTAGTGGCTGACGCCTTAGCCCATTGAGCCACAGGTGCCGAGCCAGTCCTCCCAATTTTAATTGTGACTAAATAATTAAAGTAAAAAAAAAAAAAATCACAGAAAAAGTACAAAGATAAAACCTCAAAACTTGGAGGGAGGGGCAAGATGGCTGACTGAAAGCAGCTTCCGACAGAGGCTCCTGTCCAAAAGGAAAAATAAACTCCAGAAACTGCCCAATTGAGCTGAAGACTGGGAGCCCAGCTGAGAGAGAGATGTGATAACTGCAGGTCACCCCTGAGGCAAGCTGTGACTTCAAGGAACCAAGCTTCAGGCAGAGAAACTGAACTAAAGTTTTCCATCATTCTGAACCTCCAGGACTCTCTTCCCCCTTACCTGACACACCAGAAGCCTGACCTCTGCTGAAACTGAGGGAAGAGGACTTGAGCAGCACCACCTTCCCTATCTTCAGGACCAGGTGGCCTGCCAGGTAAGAGATTCGGGGCCCCACTGAGCCCCCGCCGGCCCCCAGGCCAGGGACGCCACTGGGAACCTGTGTGGCTCCAATCTGTGCTCCACTGGGCCTTGACTCGCAGCCTGTAGTGGCCAGGAACTCCCCTGAGACACTGGAAGGGCCTTGACCTGGGCCAGCAGCATCCAGGAAGACCTCCAGGACTCCCGTGTGGTGCCTATCTGTGCCCTGCCCACCCTCAGCAAGCAGCCTGCTGAGACCCCTGCCTGGCTTCAATCAGTGCCCCAGGCCCACCATCCATAGCGGCCAGGAACTCCACTCCACCGGGACCCCTGGCAGCCCAATTGGCACCCCGTTGGGCCTTGGTCAGCCACTGAGCAGTGGCCAGGAAGTCCGCTGGGACTCCTGCCTGTCTCTGATTGGCAGCCTGCCACCAGCAGGGGGCCAGGAAGTCCACCGGGACTCCCTCCTGGTGCCAATCTGTACCCCACTCAGCCTCACCCACGGCTCCAATTTGTGCCCCAGGCCCGCTGCCCACAGTGGCCAGGAAATTCAGTCAGCCAGGAATCCCCTAGTGGCTGATTGGCACCCTGCTGGGCCTTGACCCACTGCCAACAACAGTCAGGAACTCCTGCGCAGCCTGATTGGCACTCTGCTGGGCCTTTGCCTGCAGCCACCGGTGGCCAGGAAGTCCACCGAGACTCCCTCGGTGCTGATCTGTGCCCTGCCTGGCCTCAGCCTGCTGCCCTCTGGGACCCCGCCTGACTCTGATCCATGCCCCAGGCCTGCCACCCTACCTCTGGAGCCCTCCTCCCAGCCAAGGACTGTTGGAGGCACAGGCTCCCTTTGCAAAGGCCACCAGGTGCCCCATCCCATGCCCTGCTGCTTGATCTGGGCTGTCACACTCTGGAGCTGCTCCCGCAGGCAGAACTCCCTGAGTGGGGCAGTCCCAAAGGAGCTACACAGGGTCACTCCCTACAAAGATCCAGCAACAACAGAGTGACCCTGCTGGGGTCTGATCTGGGAGAGACACCTCCCCAACTCTGAGGATGGTCATAAGCAATGGTGAAAAATAATCATGAGGCAGAATCAACAGAAAAACTCTGGCAATATGAATGATCAGATTAGATCAACTCCCCCAAGAAACTACAAGGTAGATACAGCACAAGATCCCTTGCATACGCAAATGGCTGAGATGTCAGAAATTGAATTCAGTGTCTGGATAGCAAATAAGATCAGCAGAATGGAGGAAAAGATGGAATTAGGATTCCAGGCAGTAATCCAAAAAATGACCCAAAAGATGTCTCAAGAATTGAACAAATTCAAAGACAAAATTACCAAAGATTTTGACACATTGAGACAAGAAGTTGCAGCCCTCAAAGATCTGAGAAATACAGTAGAATCCCTCAATAACAGAATGGAGCAAGCAGAAGAAAGGATTTCTGACATGGAAGACAAAGCTTTTCAACGCTCTCAAACTTACAAAGAAGAAGAGAAATGAAAGGTAAAAACAGATCATTCTCTCAGATAGCTCTGGGATAACACAAAGAAAACCAATATTTGCCTTATAGGGATACCTGAAAAACGATGAAGTGGCATCACAAGGCACAGAGTCTCTTCTTTATGAGATTATGAAAGAGAACTTTCCAGACATGCCAAGAGATTCTGAAATTCAGATAGCAGACAGTTTCAGAACCCCAGCACAACTCAACCTGAATAAGACATCCCCCAGGCACATCATAATTCTTTTTTTTTTTTTTTTTTTT